>JANHGB010041690.1:0-36049 GCA_026283785.1 Coracopsis vasa
ACCCTCACAGGGAAGAGCTTCTGCCTAAGAGCTCATCTCAATCTCCCCTCTGGCAGGTTAAAGCCATTCCCCTTGTCTTGTCCCTACAGGCCCTTGCCCAAAGCCCCTCTCCAGCTCCCTTGCAGCATCTCTACTCCTGGAGTGAAATCCATATGGATTTGCCAAATCCCCATGCTTTTTAAGGCGCTTTAATACTAGTACAAATTCACAAAGCTGCTGATCTGCTTTCTGTCAGGAAGCAGCTCTCTGTTCTGTCTTGCACAGAGCTCTGAGCTGCAGTTCTGCTTCTTCCCCACCTCCTATACTTGACAAGCACTACCTCACATTATCACCGCTATGGTTTCTCCAATACAACAATTCAGATTCCAAGTAAAAACCAGATTTATTTCTTTTTCTCAACAACAGTGTAAGATCTGAAGGTCAAGCTGGGTCCCTTCTTCCTTGGCTTTCTCAAACCAAGTTCCCCAGGGCAAATGGCAACTGTCTGGTGTAAACTGCAGCAGAACTGCCACTGTCTTCTGGGTAACAGAAACAAGAGCCGTTGCATCCCATTTTATATATATATATATTTTTATATATATATATATTAATATATATAGTAATACTATGGGACCTGAGTGCTAGCTAGCTGTTCTTTTTATACCGCTTGAGCCAGCCCACTTCTGCACCAGAAAGCAAATCATCAGTCAGGCTGAAGTTTATGAAACTTCTGGGATTCACAAACGTGTTTCATGAATTTCTGGCAGTTGTCTGAATGTTCACAAATAATGTGATGCCAGTAATCAGAACGAGTCAAAACTTGACACTTCTATTCATAAATCAGGAGATGTTTTATTTTTACTGCTTAAACAGTTCTGTTCCCAAGCACGACTGGAGTTAAACCACCAACCCGGAGGTGAAAGGACCTTTATTAAATGTATTTGTTTAGGTTTATATGAAATATAAAATAAGTGTCTATCCAGGCCTCTAGCCACCTTTGCCGTATATTAAAAAGAACAGGCCAGCTCACACAGACAAAAATAAACTCGGCAACTTCCAAAAGCCAAAGAAGGCACAAGAAAGCCTCTTGGCCAGAGACCTCAAATCTTTCTATATACACTGCAAGCTTTTGCACACACTATTTCTCTCTTCTCCAGAGCCTGGGACATGAGGAACTGTGTCCCTCAGGTCAGCAGAACTGGACTCTCCCAGCCTGGAGTGGAAAGAGAGCATTCAGTCATGCTGCTGCTGAGGAGACCTATCCAGTATTCTCTCCTTAAAACTGAGAGGACTTCAGCCAAACAGCCGCTGTGGCTTGCAGCTGCAGTGGTATCGCTGGGGAGACAGAGCAATCTATTAAGTAAAGAGGATCCAAGATCCAAGACCATGTGCCAAGAATCTATTTTAGCCTCCCCCGCGAGCCCGCAAGCACAGCGTAGGTCCTGGAGCACCAGTGTTAAGTGCTGATGGTGAAAACTCCCACTCGTCACTCCAGGCACGTGGACAGCACTCTGCAGATCCATACCCCACCACTCCACACGCTGCACGTACACCTCAGCCATCCCCCAGGCCCAGGGAGGACTTGCACTCTCCTACATTACGGAGTAGCTTCATTTAACCAGTTCTTCCTTCCACGGTCAGAAAACTGTAAATTTACGACTCCAAAAATAGGAGAGGGAAGAGAAAACAAACCTGACTTCAGAACACAAAATGAAACAAATCCTCATTAAGATTTTCTACTGCAAGGTAGAAGGGCCCTGCAGACCAAGTTCTGTCTTTTTGCTGCTGGCATGGTCCCCTCTGGTGCCAGCCAAGAGCACCATTCACTGTCCCACTCAGCCATCCTCTTCCCTTACAGTCTTCTTTTGGAGTGGGGACCAGTAGATCTGGGGAGGCAAGGGCAGAGAAGGGAGGCACGTCTTTATAAAACTGGCTTTTCTCCTGTAGTCAGATTACACAAGACTCACTTACAGCTTTGTCTCTTAGAAACAACTCCAGTTCCACTATAGGAAGATCCCTTCTAAAGTAACACAAAAGCACCAATCAGGTCTTTTCCCTTCTGAATGCTGCAGAAATTAAGTGTCCATGAAAGAGATTGCAAGAGATTGTCAATCTCCACCATGCTGTGGGTTGTATTTTCCAAATACTCAGCTGCAAGCACAAAACACCATGCTCTTTTTGGGTTTGGGGTTTTTTTTCACTAGAGGCTGACAGTGTTAGGAACAGTTTCCATTTAAAACACTGAGCTGAGGTTTCTCTTGGGAAAGAAGGGCCAGTAGGAGACAGGTTGAGGGAAGACAGTGATCCCTGCCCCATCCATCCAAGCTGCCTCGCAGCAAGGCAGCACTGCAGCAGCTGCCAGGGGATAGGGGCATGCTCTCTCCCTAAGCTTCTGTTCTAGCCAGAGTGGATGTGGATAAGGAGCAGGATCCATTGCAACCAGGCTGGTAGAGCACAGACTTCCTCCCCTTCAAGTGTCTAAAAAGCAGCCTGATGGGATTTTCTCCTGGACAGCTCAGCATTCAGACAGGCCGACTAATCAAAAGCACCTCCCAACTGAAATGACATCCTGCTTGCCTTCTGACACTTCCCACTTCAGTAACATCATTTATAGTTCCATTGTTGCAATATGAAGCCCTAAGGAGAACTGGCTCCTATAACATGTTGCCATTACATTTTAGCCAAGTCTGAATGTAGCTGCAAATCTCTCTGCAAAATACAGTGGAGGTCTATTAAATGCATAACTTCCCTGGCACCAAAATGTTATTCTTTTAGCAGGTCTGCTTCTTCCCTGGGATCCTGATGAAGTGTGCTCTGCTGTGTTATGAAATACACCACCTTTTGGTGTGATACACAGAAAACGTCTTTGTTTAACACAGCTTATCTTTTATTATGTCACTTTTCGGTCGGACTTCTTTTCTGTGCACTGGAAGCATATTATTGTGACAGACACACTGCTTTAAGGAGGGCTTCGCTACGTGACCTGCAGAGTCAGAGTGAGGATCAGATCCTCCCCAAAACACGGGCTGAACAGCTGGATACAACGTAAAGGAATATGGAGCAAATGAACCAGGAAAAGCAATTCAGCAGCATTCCCACCCAAGTGGGCTGCAGAGGCTTTTTCCAAGCTGACACACAGGTCTTCTACAAAAACCTGAAAATCGAACTGTTATTTGACATACCACGCTCGTTCTTCCATTTACACACACTTACCAGAGTTAACATGAGAGCTGGACCGAGTCAGGGAATCCCACTGGCACATCCATTTTGCTAGGAAGAGGCAACGTGGTAACAAAGCAAAGCCTGGAGTATGTCCCCCCTCATAACCTCCACTCTTGTGATTTCTTCCAGATCCTTCAGAAACTGCGAACAGGAGCTCATGGTAAATAGAACTGCTTGGCAGAGCAGGTGCCAGCACAGTACCCTAGGTGCAAGGATCCCATTTTTCACTGTGAACTGCTGCCAACACCTGATGGGATGAAGTCCGTGAGATACTTGCTCTGATAGCTCACCACTGCTGCCATCACTGGAGGGAACTGGTTTGGCAAAGATCTAACCAGGAGCTGGGTGGTGAAGAGGGACTTCCCTCTTTTAGCAGGAGTGAAAGAGCAGCTCAGCCACTTTTTGCAACATGCCCTTTGGGTGCCTTCATTGAAAGAGGTGATATACCTAATCCCTAACTCTTTATGCATCTCTGATTCCCGCAGTAGCACTCCCCACACAGCTCAGCATCCATACATGCCACCACTTGAGCTGGGCTGCACACCAAGCTCATACCCAGCCCTCCTTGGACTCCACAGAACAGGCTTTCATCCACCTAAATCCCTTGCAGGCCCTGCTGGAGTGCTGGAGTGTGCTCCTCCCAGAGCAGGCTGCCTGTGCCTCCTTTCAGGCCAAACCACATCACACTGATGCCACTGCTGCTTCACTGAGTTACTCACCAGCTCCTGCACGCCTGCAGAAGCTCCATTTCTCAACCAGAGGGCTTCAAATGAACATCTCCCCTGTTCCAGGATGATGCTGTAATTCCCTGGCTACTCACTCTTCTCAGAGGTGTTCTCCACTCCTCTTGACAAAGTCTAGCTACTTCACAGAATGAGTTCAAGTTTCCCTGAGTGAATGGGCAGAGGAAACACCATGATTTTATCTTTTATCTCATGACCACAATGCTCAGTGAGGGACTTCTGCTACCACCCTATGAACTGCTTTTGGTAAATAATATAATGTGGAAGATGGGATCCATTCTTAAGAAAGATGATCTCACAACTTACACACCCTTCCTCTTTAGCACAAGCAGGTTACCTGAGCTTTCTTTGGCAACATCGCAAACCTCCAAAGGGAAGGATGGACAAAAGCCTTTTTAAGGACAACCTAGTAAAGTCAGAATATTTTTTTTCCTTTTTCTTGTGAGACAAGATTTGACCTTTAAATCCCTTGTGCTCAAATCAGGCAACCTGAGTAGCTGATTGAGGTCCCAGATCCTGGGTGAAGTTAGGGGTTGCAGTGCCAGAGTCATAGCTCATCCATGACACATTTGGTATCTGCTCATGTATTTTGAGCTTAGTGGCTTGAACCAGTCATGTCTTTTCCCTATCATGAAACTCAGGTGGTAACCAGCATCTGACAAGCATGTTGACCCAGTCCAGAGGCCAAACCCACAGTTAGAGAGTAAGCAGACTGGGTTCAAGCCCAAAGTCAAGGCCCAAATTCACACAACAGTGAGTGAATTTGTGACTTCCCCTTTACGCCTCACTCCTCTCTATGCACAGTACGCAGCAGCACTTACTTCCAGAATTGCTTTACAGAAAAGTTCTGTTAAAGGTTATTTAGGTGTCTGCAGTAAAGACCATGCAAGCAGCTAAGCAGCGAGACAGGAATGCTACAAGCTTCCTTCCCACACCCCTCAGCAGAGGGGACTTGCCGTGCCTGCTTTTGGTCTTCGGATTCATTACAGCCAGGCAGGAAAAGATGGCTCATATGCACACAGTGTTTATCCTGCTGATCAATAAGCTTCCTTCCTGACCGATAACCAAGCCACTTATAATATTAACAGTGTTATTTAAGATCTGTGGAAATTTAGTCTGATCCAAGCAAACCAGAAATATCTTGACCTAGATACTGAGAACAAAACAATGTTGAGTAAACTTCAGGGTTGCCAGTTCATCTATCACTGCACTTGACGTTTTATTGAAGAATTGGAGCAAAACTATTTTATCCCAAAGGTTCTCAGACCAGCATATTTATTCAGTGGATGAGGAAGAAAAATCTAATACTTCCCCCCTCTCACATTAGATTGAAAAGGGGAGCATTTTATAGCCTATTTATAAGGTACGAGTTGCCTATGAACCCCTATCAATGACTGCAGATAGCAAAATTACCCCAGAAAGCATAAATGAGTAAGACTCATCCATACTTCCTTCTGAGGAAAAAAGGAGTGCGATGAAAGAGGAAAAGAACACAGAAAGTATTTCTACCATCCTACAAGTGTGCAAGCTCAAGATAGTGACCTGCACTGTAAAAGATGGTCACTGATGCAGAAAGGTTCAATAAAGGTTTTCAGGAGCACTTTCAAGCTGTTGCTCCTTTCGGCTTTATGTAGTGCTGGGCATATGCAGCACCTCTGAATAGCAAGTCCTTCTCTTCTTCAAGGTCTGCAACAACATTCATAATAGCTCCTACAAAAAGGAAAGCCCACACAACTTGTGTAACACATGCAAATGCAAAGCTAAGAGACAATCAGTGTCTAACCTTCTGTCCGGGAGTTGGAGCCTCACAGAATGTCAGTCTAATCCAACAGATTTCTGCTTATTCCTCTTATCCATGCAAATTTTGGTGCTTACCTGCACATATTTCAGTGGGTGGAGTATTTTAAGGTTTTACCTACCTGGAAGACAGACAGCTTAACAAAAGGTACAAAAGGAAAAGCAGGCCTTTCAGAAAAGATCAAATACATCATAAGCTTGGCAGACACCGCAGCCCTGAAACAGCAGTTTGAAACTTGCACCATAACAAATCTTCTCCTATACATTATCTCACAGGAAACAACACATGATAAATTCTTAGCACAATGTGATTCCCCTCCTTCCACCTCCTCCCCACTTCAGAAAGATTTAACATCTAATTCAGCTTTTGACGAGCTGCTTCATCACTGCGGGAATGCTGTTGATCTCTGTCGGAACCCTGCGGCCTTGGACAGAACAAACTGAAAAGGGGGAAAAAACTTTTGGCGGTCTGTAATGATAAATAAATACATTACAGGATACAACTCTGGGGAATGGAGGCTGACACTGACTGAGCACCGTGACCTCCACACAACTGCCAAGTCTCAGCCGCTTAACAAAAGTCAACTTTTGTTTGCCTTCCTCCCCTGCCCCGTTTTCTTAAAGCACAAATGCAGGACGGAAAAGGAAAAAAAAAGATAAATTAAACCAATAAAAGCTCAAGGAGAAGTCCCCAGCCCTCCCCATCTGCTGCCCAGAGGCACTCGGGTTCTGACAGAACAGTGCTTTAGTTCTTTGGTCTCCTGGAAACTGGGAGAAACCAGTCCACGCTGCAGCAGCAGCAGCGGAACAGGGAAGCTGTGCTGCAGGGAATGCTCAAATCCCTTTAAAAAACAATTTTGCATCAAGATGTGCCTGCCTCCAGGCTAGTCCTTGGCTCCCATTTGATTTTCTTTCTACTTAAGACCCTCTCACAAAATCAAATATGTATGGCAGCTGTTGGGTCTTCACAGTGAGAGGGAGCGATTGATTACTGCATCAGGTAATGCACTTTCTTATTCGTGGAAGCCTCACCCACTTGTGTCAACCCAGCTTCTAGACTCTTCCTTTCAATACTGGATTCCAGTTTCTCTCCAAGGTGATACATTTCTGATACCCAGAAGGTATTTCCAGCAGGGGGCTGGAAATAGATGAGTTTTAAGATCCTTTCCAACTCAAACCATTCTGTGATTCGATTACCTACTGCAATGTCTCCTCATTCTAAAGATGTACAAAGTGATAAGTAAAGTGTTATGACAAAGTAAATAAAGTTGAAAGCCAGGTATGTACTGCAAGTATTAACTCTCATGTCTTCACTGTGTTTACCATAATGTATTATTCCATTTACTCCTTACGCTTTATGGGATTCAGGTTGATCAAGTAAGTTCATGGTCACAGAATCACAGAATCAACCAGGTTGGAACAGGCCTTCAAGCTCATCCAGTCCAACCGTTCCCAGCACTGCCAAGGCCACCACTAACCCATGGCACTGAGGCCTCGTCTCCACGGTGTGTGAACACTTGCAGGGACGGTGACTCCAACACTGCCCTGGGCAACCTGTTCCAATGCCTGAGCACCCTTTGGGGAAGGAATTGCTCCTCATCTCCATCTAAACCGCCCCTGGTGCAGCTTGAGGCCGTTTCCTCTTGCCTTTAGGGACAAGTAGTCAGGGCTCATCAACACTTTACAGCCAAGTGCAGCATAGAAAACCCTGCACTAACATTGATAAAGCTAATTCCAGTGCAGAAAGTACCTCACCAGCGTGGTGCCCATCATCCCACTACCTTGTTGAGCTATTCATTTCAGGCACAAGGCTAATATAGCTACACTGCCCCTGAATCCCACACCAGTGTTCCCTCCCAGCACAGTGCAGACACTGCAGCTCACTCAGAGCTGTCTCAGGGAGACATGGCATAGCTTGATGCAAGTTTTCCTTCTGCTCCCTCTGCTCCCCTAAGGAATGCCTCCTGATGGCTCACCACCAGCCGGACTGCCACAGACACCAGGCTCTGTTCTCACAGCTCCTGACTTGCAGATTGTTTAAGTCAGCTATGCACCAAAGCACTTATTTAATGCACTCTGCTCACAGTTACTACTATTTAAACACTTTGCATTTTCAAGTGTCCTGTGACTACTCATGCTTCATAATGTCCTTCTTCCTTCCCCTGTCGCCTGCCATTTGTATACACAGGGAAAGTGGATAAGAGAGAGATGATTCAACTCACCCAAACAGTGAGGAACTCATGATTCAATCACTTTATCTTTTCTCTCTGGTTTACATCTTTCTCAGTCTATCCTGTTTCATATTTTTTTGGTTCTCTCTAGGTTTAGAGGATTTGGATGGTTCCCCTTTGCTAAAGGCAGGATCTTCCTAACATGTCGTCTTACATTCGAATACCCTCCTGAAGATTTTCCCTGCTTCAACTTTGCCCTCTGAGAGTAACTGGAGAAAAACATTCTTCAGCTCAGTCAATTCCTTATGCCTGTTCTGCTGGGGAGAACTTATTTCATGTTAATTTTATCTGTGATTGTCCTGGAGCTGTTTCCTGCAAGAGTGAGTTGTGCACGTTACAGTCTCTGTTAGCAAAGGGCTGCTCGATGCACCACAGGGGCAGTCACAGATGGATTTCCATAGTGGTGCCCAAGCATTCCCCGAACCACCACTGAGCTCATGTCTTGACCTGCCCATCAGAACAAGATTGACACTTCCCAGGAGAAACTGTGTAAGAAGAAGAAAAAAATATAAAAAAGGAAATAAAATCCATTATAATGGATTTCATACTCCAAATCAATCCATTTTCAAAGCTGCAATTCCCAAACCTTTCACCTAAGTCAAATACAGCAAACACCAAAAGAGCAGGACAAACCAAAAAGCAAACCATATGAAGATGAGCTCTACACATGAACCAGGGACAACAGGAACAATGGCCCTTCAAGCTCAGTCAAAAGCTTTGAATGGGAATTCCTCCCTTTGGAAACCAATGAGGCCTTCACTGCACTGCACATCTCGCCCATTGCAAGCCACAGCAGAGGGGATCTGCTGCAATCTATGCCTCTACCTGGGAGGAAATGCAAAGTCTCTACTGAAGTCAAAGGGAGGGTGGGTAGAGGAATCCGACCTGGACGCCTGGGTGGACAGTATCTGGCAGAGCAGCCCAGGTTGCTGGCGTGCCTCCTCCCCTGCCACAGCACAGCTCTTACGTGTGCATGCTCTGCGCGTGTGTTTAAACAAAGCAGCTGATAAGGAGCCCTTGTCTGTCAGCAGGATCTGAGCCTGCGGCTCTTTGAGCGCGTTGGGGTTTACTTGGCGGGTCACGCTGACTCCTGGGGAGCCATTTATCACCGCACAAAACTCCAGAGGATGGCGCAGTGCCAGGGTCTTGTCTTCTCTTCCCTCCCCCCCATCCCTGCTCCCCTCCTGGGTATTGATGCTATATCAAAACAAGCCTCCAGTTCACATAGCAACAGAACGTTTTTATAACACCCCTGCATGGGAACGCTTCATAACCCATTGGACACTCACTTGGAGCCCGTTAGGTAATTCCAGGATATTTTGCTGGGTTTTGTCAAAAACACCCCTGATTAAATGAGCTATAAAAAGGGAAGAGGATCTTTTGCACATGAGCCAGACTCGAAACGCATCTTGGCACCAAGGACATCAGGGGATTAGTGCACCTATTGGTTCCACGTTCTAAATTTTGCCATTTTCTATCTCACTTGGAATCAAACTGGAGAGTCCAAAGCATTTAAGCCAGTTTGTGCATAATGTAATTGAAAGCAAAACGATGCTGAAGGGATCTGCTGAGTCAGGGTTTTAATAAAGACAAAAGCAGAAATTTAGATTTTGGTGGACACTGAAAACTCCCTTTGCTATCTGAAACAGAGATATCTGTTCAGACTGTGTACGTAGCTATAAACTAGCTAGGTCATCTTAACTTCATTTTCCCTCATCCTGTAACCAAAGCTTAATACTTCCAGTAAGGACAATGTTCAAGGCCAGTTTGGAGAGTGTGCAATGAGTCCCTGCCTGTGGCAGGGAGGACTGGATGACCTTGAGCTCCTTTCAAACCCAAACCAGTCTGTGATTCTATGATGAATATGTTACTTCAAATCTTTACACAACATGCCCATCTCATCTTTACGTTGT
Source organism: Coracopsis vasa (assembly GCA_026283785.1). Classification (NCBI taxonomy): domain Eukaryota; kingdom Metazoa; phylum Chordata; class Aves; order Psittaciformes; family Psittacidae; genus Coracopsis; species Coracopsis vasa. The sequence goes on from JANHGB010041690.1 coordinate 9,886, forward strand.
GTTAATCCCATGTTTCTGGGCTTCCACTAGTTTGCTGCAAGGATCACGAAGACCTGATATATCAGAAAGGATGTGTGTGTGGGGGAATTGTCTCTGAGGATCTTTACTTTTTTCCCCCAATTCACTGAAGACAGCCATAACCAGAAACAGGACACTAAGATGGGAACATCAGGGCCTACAAAAAACATTGGGTTTTGTTTGGCACAGAATCAAAGAATAGTTAGGGTTTGAAAGGGCCTTAAGATCATCTAGTTCATGTAACCTCCCTATACAACATGCCAGGCATTCATGCAGAAAACTGTTTAGATATATGTCCCCCAGCCTCAAACTGGCTCAAAAAAATCATCTGAAAGCCTCCAGTTTTGCTGTTCCAGGAACACTCTTGACTTCTTACGTGCTTCAGCTTTTCAGTCCTTATTCTAATGTCTTTCAGGTTCAGTGAAGCTAAGTCCTGCAGGATTGTTACGAAGTGTTAACAGGCTGCAGTGACTCCATATAATCCAGCACTGGTTGTTGAGTTATCACACCCCGTTGTCACTTCATTAGTTGGCAGGCTGGGAGAACACAGGTGCCTCCTGTGCTCACCCTGTGAGGTTGCTCAGGGAAGCACCCACCAACAACTGCCCATACACAGGGTCAGCATTGAGAGTCCTCAATATACAGCATAATCTTTGGGTGTCACAAGAGGATTTGTCTGATTTTTCCCCAGCAACTTGTTCAGTAGCACACCCATCAACTGCTCTGTCAAATCTGCCTCCACACAGTTCTTGTCTCAGGCTTTCAACAAACTCCCATACTTTTATTTCTGGGAACAAACCTGGGAAGCTTTTTGGGGAACACTTAATTCCTTGTTTTGCAGAACTAAAGCAGAACACAACCAGCATGTCTGAAAGGTTAAACATATCATCTATTTTAGGTGCATAACACAAGATTAATGCAGAGACACATCTAGGAGGAAATTCAAAGCCCTAAGACAGGTTCTCAGAATCAGCACAAATAGCTCTCTAAAACAAAAATAAGAGAAACCAAATGTATGCAGCCAACTTGGTGAAGCTCCATTGGCAACCAATTATGCCCTGAGCCTTATTTTCAAAAGTGTGTGCATGTAATGGTGTGTGCAAAAATGAACAATCAATAGTATCCTCCATTTATATGGCTTACCATGATTGCATCTTGCAGCCACGGTAACTGTGCCCGCACCTGAGGAACCACATGAACAGATATGCAGATACACTGGGCAAGTTCCTACCCCAGCACCTTGTTTCAAGTAACTGGATGACAAAGTCATGTCGCTACAGAATGGCCCTCACAGCAGCAAACTGGTTCATAGAATCATAGAGTAGTATGGGTGTGAAGGGACCTCCAAAGGTCATTTAAGTCCAACCCCAATATCCATGTGCATTACACAGATATAAATGCACACACGTACACATGTTCATATGTAAACAAAACAACATGATTGACTTAATTTTTTACATTAGTGGTGATATTATGGAATAAGCACCAAGAAAAGTTCAACATGCTGCTACTGCATGGGGGGTCAGTGAGGACACTGCAATGCATCCATTCTTCACATACAAATGCATATGCAGATATGCAACAGAACAAAGTGATGACACCAGAACTCGAGACATGCTCCAGACAAGAGGAGAAGCAATGCAGTGCATGACTTCACCGATGAACTCAGTTGCACGAATACCCATGCAAAGCCAGTGCTAACAAGAGCAAGGCCAACAAGCATGTACACAACTTTTATAAAAGCATGAGAATCCATTAGCACCATAAAGAGTCAAAAGGAGGGTTTGGGGGAGTGAAGAAACCATTTACTCCATCTTGTGTTGAAAACATTGTAAAAAAAACATGCAGAAAGCAGAGATTTCCCTCCTTGCCTTTTCTTAGAAGAAGCCCTGGTCATGTTTCCAATCAGAAGGAAAGGGCAGCCAGTCCCAGTCAGCACTGATTTTGGAATACCTATTTTCTACCAAGAGAAGTTAAATGGGAAGTCTGGCCACCCTTTTCATTTTTTCCTGGAACAAGCCAGGAAAAAAGCAAGAAGGAACAGAGGAAGAATTTATTGAGTCTACAGATGCTCACTTTCGATATGTAATGGAAACCCCTTATTTCACAGTCAGCTAAGAGATGAGAGTGAGCCCTACAGGGCTATTTCAAGCCACAGCCTTGCTCTTCTGATGTTACCTGTTTTGAGGAGAAAGCTGCACACACTGGAAGAGCCAACTGGGGCATTCAAAGGGAGATGCAGAGCACTGGGTGAGTGTCAGAAGCATCAGAGGTGTTGAAAACGGATTGAAAATTGCTGCTGCTGCTGTCTACCTCCCAGCATAGATGTTGTAGTCTGCACTGCAACTTGCACAGTTTCTGTCCCATGCGTTGCATACACACACACTTGGCTGGCCTTGATGCCATTCAGGTCAGACAGTATCACTACGTTTTGCCTACTGCCTGTTATTTTGGAGACCAGTGCATGGCATCTCCTGCTAAAGAAGTCCTAACACAATAAAACAAGGCTCTTTTAGCCAGTTTAATGACTGGATAAAGCCTAAACAGATCAGATAAATCATTCTACAGCCTCGACATTCATTACCAATTAATTATTGAAAGGGTATCTATTTAGTGTTTTAATATGCATAAAAGTAAAGACAATTCCAGTTGCCATGCAACTGGCTGAGAATCATATAAACATAAATGCAGTAGCTTCATTTTCATGAATACTCTTATTTATCCAGAGGGAAGGGCTCAGCAGAGCCACCACATCTGAGCAGAGGAGTGGGATTTCAGGTGCAGCGGAATTAAGCACTTGGGAACCTACATTTTAGTAATTAATTTGATTATCAGTGTAGCAAAAAAAGGCCAGACCCTTGTATCCATGAACTCAGGTATAGTTGTTCAGACCCTGGAATTGCATCCTACAGATTGACATGGAATATTTACATACGATGCAATCAAGAGAGGTCTTATTGACAATCAGACATTGCTCAGCATGCAGCCTGAGAAGACTTGTTATTATACAGATGAAAAGAAATGACAAAAGATGTATGTGATCATTCCAGCTGATCCCCACCGTTTCACACAAACAGCACTAACCTGTGTTTAGGTTGGTTTAAAGTACAGATAGTTTCACCAAGCATCAGAGCTTCCAGTACAGATCTGGACTAGGATTGCAGCTTTCTCCCCAGGAAATTTGCTAAAAAGATGAATTTTAGAAAAACAAAAAGATTTGTGAATTCAGGCCCAATATGGAAACTGTTGTGGTAAATAGGAAAATTGTTCTAAAGTTTGTCAAGAAATAGAATTAAACAAATTTAGAAAAAACTACATTTTGAGTTGACCAAAAAGATTTTTTTTTTTTGAGTTATTCTTTCAGTTTCCCCTGGAAAAAACTTGACTTTTTGGTTACAAGAAAAAAAGAAAGAACACTAATTTTTTGCCAAGAGTGTAGACCAAACAACATAAAACCAGCAGAAATATCCCCCACATTTGGAAACAGCACGTAAACACGCTGCTTCAATTTTATCCCAGCTCTTTCTCAAACTCCCCTTTCTCCTGTAGTCTAAACAACCTGATTTAATTGTTAGCAAGCCCAACTCCTGCCTTAATACCTAATTTACAAACTCCTGAGCTTGTTTAGTCTTCCTGCTGCTCCCTTGCAAAGGCTGCAGTGTGTCTTGATCCCACTGCTGTCCCTCATCCTTCACATGATCTGATTGTTACTCTCTTTACCTGTTCCACAAAGTTTTCTCTTCCAGCTCCCTTTCTCTTTGCTGCTGACAGACCTGCCAGGGAGAAAACTCTCTTAGCTTGTAATTTAAATCACCAGAGTGAGAACCTGAACCAAATCTGTGTAAGTGATTGATGGATTTAGCTGCTATACATTTTTTTTCTTCTTAGGGTTTTGTTGTTGCTGCTTTTTTACACCTGCATGCAATTGGTAAGAGTAGGCAGGATGGTCTTAAACACAGCTCATATTATTCCTTAATCCACTCAAAAGAAATGTTTGGCATTTAAATTTTTATAATAAAAGGTATCAATTAGGAACTGTCAATGTTTTCAGTAGTGATATCTAATTACTGTAACTTGCTATAGGCTATCTTGTTAAATTCTAGTTGAATGACTAAGTATTCCTGACAAGTTTAATGCATTATTAAAGGTGTAATTACTTGGTTATTGCTCGTGTAATTCTGAGTTAATTACATGACATCTAAATTCATCATTTTTATGTTTATTGAACTTTGGTAAATTCACTTTTAGCTACTGCTTGATATTTACACCCTGACTTCCTCTACTACTCACTTTTAACTTAAAGCAGAATGATGCTGCATTTTCTCAGCACAGCAGGAGAAATGATGAGGGGAAAGGAACTAATAATCGTAACAAGTCCGATTTCCCTTTCAGTTTTCCATTTTCCTCTGCTTTCCTTGCCTGCTGCCATTTGCCCAGTTGTCAACAGAAGAAAATGAGGCTACAAGTTTTGAAAAGAACTGAAGTGAAATTGTGACCCCACTGAAATCAATGGCAAAGCTCCTGTTGTCTTGAGTAGAGACAGGATTTTGCCTTTGGGAACCCTTGTTCGGGGAGCAGAAAGTGAACTACCCAAGGGGCTCTGGGATATAGGACTTCAGCAATGTCAGCATCAGTAGTCAGATGCCAAAGGGATGTCTCCATGAGTCAGCCACTGTAACTTCCACTCACTGCATTCGGAAGGAATATTTAGAGGCATTTGAAATTCCCTTCTCCTACTTTGCTTCCTCCCTACATGATGCGTTTTTTTCCATCTTTGATTTGGAAAAATGGCCTCTTGTGCTCCACCAAGGACACATCCTTGCTCCCCAGGACCCACGCTGTGGTCCCACAAGTGGTGGGAAAAGTAAATGCTGTCCATGCCTCAGCTACCAAAAGAAAACCTTGACAAGCTCAAGTGCCATCGCCATACCATCAGTGAAGCTGAGGTTATAAATCTTGCTTCATTTCCATTTGGAAGAAGGATCTTCAATTAAGCAAAAATTGATTTTCTAATGATTTTTTTTTTCCTGCTCATGATTGGGAGATTGTTTGAAATTGTTCCAGTCCAACAACAGACAGACAGAACAATTAAACATGCATCACACTTGACAGCAGGACTCATTTTAAGTCAGTGAATGCAATTTAGCCCTTTGATTTTTTGGCAAGAAGTGCAACAATTATGAAGGAAGAAAATATTATTCTAGCTCAACATTGCAACTATTGAGCCAGTCAGAAAGCAAGGAGAAAACACAGTGGGGTGTTGGGAAATCGCTTCTGATCTTATGGAATCCCTCACTGCTCTGCATTGCATGTAAGGCTGAAGTTAGTGCACTTTCCAATTAAGTAAATTACTTAAGTAGTTAGTAACAGCTGAAACATTAGTAGAGACTTGAATCAGATTTTTGGCAGGTCAGATACCACACTGTCATTGTTGAGAATGATTCCTAGGAAATTAGGGACTCACAATGAAAGTTTTCAAAGCATATTTAAATTTTAGCACTGATGGAAGGCTCAAAACTGATTTTGAGTCAAAGCCCACTAAGCTTAGGTGCAGTTTTTCCATTAATTTCAAAGCCCTCTGGACCAAACTCTAAGGCATAGGCCTTCTTTAAAAGCACACTTTTTGATGTGCACAGAGAACAATCAGAATAGGATTAAAATCCTATTAGATGTGAACTAAACTAATAATTTAAACCTTACTTTATAATGCTACATTGACAGGCACTGCTTTACATTCTAAACTCTATAGATGTAGTTCTGATCCTACTCATTTTGTTAATAAGGTATAATTAAAACTGAGATCCTTACATCTACAAGACAATACTGTATGTCATTATCCATGTTGTGTTAGTGTTCAGTGGTGCTTACCTCCCAAGCCAGAACACAGCTGTGACAGGTACCATATGAACACAGGACAAAAAAGACAACCTGTTTCCTGAAAGGCTGCAATGCCACTGTCAGAGCAACAGGCAAAGGGAAACTCAGAAAAACTGAGGGTGCAAAAAAGCTCACAGATGATATTATTTGTCAAGAAAGACAAGAGACAGCAGCATACTCACAATTTAATCCTTGTTGTAACTTTGTGGGCATCACAGCCTTCAACAAAACCCTCAGAGCACAACTGGTGCTTCTGAGCCAGCCCATACTACAATCACTGTGTTTTTCAAAGCTGAATGATGGTAAGTCTCCCCTTTAATCCAGTTTAATCTTTTTCATCTACAGATGATGTTGGCCAGGACAGTCTAAACCTTGCTAGAATGCGTCAGTAGAAGTAGGTGCACCGTTCTCCTGATGCAATCGAAGTAAATCCCATTTTCTATCAGTCTAATAAGGAAAGTTTGGAGATTTTCAGCTTGCATTTCCTAGTATGTTAATTTCATCATTGCCCACATATTATTCTGCTTGATCTGACCTGAATCTGACTTATTGCATTTCCCAAACTACTTTTCACTCAGCGGTTAATTAAAAGATTTGGTCCCTGACACACTGCTTACAGCCCTTATTGGCACCCATTAGCCCAGCTAGACTAATTCTACTGAAAAGCAAACCTCCTCCTATTCCCAGGGTCAAAAGTTCACAGCCAATTCCCTAAATCTTTAACATTCGCTATTAGTTCATTATTTGAACCTACTCTGTGTAAGAGGCTGTATTCAAATGTAAGCATCAAAAGTCATTCCAGACATTTTCTCACACAAATTCCTCACCTGCCAGTTCACTCCATCACTGTCTATACAGCGCTGGGACTGGAGAGCGCAAGAGCTTGGAATTTATTTTTCTTTTACTTTCCTTTGAGTACCTTTTCATAAATACACAACTAACAAAGAAGGAAAGTGCATGTTCTAACGCACACAAAGCAATAAACATTTGCATTGTGCTTCAAAATTACCTCAGCAGTTTATTTTCCTGTGCGCACCCAGAGTGCAGCACCGCCTCTGAGGCACATCTAGGACTAAAATCCATACACAGACATCAATATCACACTGAAAGCAACAGCACCAGCATTCTGAGAGCCCCATTTAAATAGACAGTCACAATTCAAGCCCAGACCTCAGCTGAGACTGTAAACAAACACACACATGTGTTCACACACACATAACCGCAGTCTCTCACACGCACACATGCATGCTTACAGGCACATTGAGATTCATCCCATTTTAGAGATAATAAATAAACCACAACACTGAGATTTGAATCTAGGTGGTAGAGCCCCCAAAGCCCTGAATCTCTGAGAAATTTGGCTCCTGGGCTTTGGTTCAAGCCCATCTTTACTGTATTGAGACAAAAAGTTCACTTGGGGAGGTGTGTGGGAAGAGAAAAAGGCAAAGTTTAATTATTAAAACTATGCGGCTGTGCAAGCATCCTACTTAAGTTGAGTTGTCATTAAACTCAACCTTTCCCCCTTGAACCTGGTGTCTGGAATAGCTCAGACACCAATGACGACCTTATGTATTTCTTTTAATTATTGTGCAGTAACCTCCTCCAGCTCACTACAAGCCCTCAGCTACTTCAAGCAAAGACATTCTAATGATTTCGATTAAATCTTGGCCTCTCCCCAACGGAACACAAATTAAAAGCATTACTAGGAGGATACAAGCTTCAGCACTTGGAAGTGTTATATAAAGAATGGGGAAAGCTGCCAAGAGCTTGTTGTCATTTCATATGCAGCGGGGAATGATTAACCCCTTGGTGACTTTTCATACCCTGGGAAGATCACACATCCGGCGCCCGGGGGGGGTTCCCCTTCATGACTGTCCCCCATGTTACACTTCAAACTCTTTTTAACTTGGTATTCGTGGAAAATGCTTCTCCCAAGAAACCACTGTGCTATTTAGGCTCCCAAATCAGCCCTGTTCTACTGACATAATTTGGAGAAGAGAGGTCTAAGAAGACTACAAGTGTCATCCAGAGTTCCTCTGACGTGTCCTATACCAGACTGCACTTTCATAGAGGATTTTCACTTTCCCATATTCATTGCCGCAGTAGAAATCAGTAGGAATCTGTGAAAGTTTGAGCACAGCCCTACTGACACCCATCACTTCAGCTGACGAACCAACTCTATCAGCTGGTGGCAGCAGCAAATTGCCATCCTCTGGTGGCCCAGCCTCTAACACGGGTAACAATGCATGTTTTGCTAATATAATGCCATCACACTGTGCTGTGTCTCCTGCTGCCAACATTAGAAATGTAGGTTTAAACTATGAACAAAAGGGATTTTTGTTTTACATGAAATTGTGGGGGTCAAAGCAAAATCTCTCTTTTAAAAGCAGCTTATACACCATTTTGTTGTAACAGCAAATTCAGCTGATTCTGATTTCAAAAAAAACCCACAAACTGGGATAACCATTGAGGAATGCCCAAATTAAATACACAAAAATCTCACCTGAAACAACTGTCTCAAAGTAGCTATGCAAGAGTGGGAATGAGGCAAACTTGGTTTAGACCCTGGTGTCATTATAAGCAATAGAGACTTTCATGTTTAGCCTCCCTCCACTTACTTTTCCATTTTCTATATTGTATATGTAAATAAGGAATCTAAAGGATTGAAATGTGTTTTCAGATCTTTAGATAACAGGATTCTAAGGTAGGTACAAGACCAAACTGCCCCTAAGATGGAGCAATTGTCAAATCAGACATCAAAAGCTTCTTTACCCAGGTTCCTCTGTGCAAAAAAACCCGTAAGCTTACAAGTCCTGAATCTTCTCCTTCACAAGTGGCTGTTAGCACTCAGGCAAATGAAGAAAAGCTATGAAATCAGCATCATCCATCCACTCACACCCACTGTGCACAGTGATAACTGAATACATGGGTGCCAGGTAGTATCCGTCCTGTCTTCCAAGATGCTACAAAACCCCAGGGTACAGACATGCCACAGGGTCTCATGGGTGATGCAAACCAAAGGGTCAAAGTTAATTAGGTCAAATAAAAAGGTAAAATCAATGGGAGAAAAAATTGCTCTATTTAAGCTTTTGGACCAGTATTAAAAAGCAAGAGAACAAAAGCACCTCAGCAAAACCTTACAGCATCCATTTAGAAAACCTATTCTGAAGCATGGTTGGGACGAGACACCGTTGCTGGGAGCTGGTGTGGGGGACCTGCCGCTGCCTTGCGATGCCTCATTCTCCAGACTGATATGAACAAAATCAAGGGAGCACTAAAGCAGCAGGGGATTATTATCTCTAGAGATAACTACAAACAGTTTCATTTTAAAAACAATCAGCAGCATTGTCACTGTATTTCCATTTCTGGAAGCACAGGAATGTGATGGAATATCCAGCTCATTCCAGAAGTCAGAGCAACTTTCTCCTTAAAGAAAAATCTCTGCAGAAAGAACCAATTCACTTCGTTTGGTCAGATTTTCTAAGATATCATTGTGCTGAGCCAGTGCTTCTCCTCTGCCTGCACCTCACCAGCTCTAGCAATCACTGGTATTACTATTTCTGCCCAACAGTAAAATACATTGGCTGCATCTTCATTTCAAGGTAAAGGACACCATTTCCTACAGATTTCTCCTTATGGCAATGCCAGCCTAAACACCACTAAAGTTTGAGTGGCCGGGCAAGAAGGGAGCATGGATACAAACAGCTACATGCTTTAGTCAAGCTGGTTTTCACCCAGCCAGCCTCAGCAGCACAGGAAGGGGTGGCACCAGCATGGGCACCGACACCAAAGCCATGCATGTGAAAGCCCCAGCACATCAACCACACACCTTCTGGCCTGGCTGAAGGCTGCTAGGACTTCTCACAAATTTTAGGAGAAGGTGATGTTCAGGATTCCCCAGATCATGAAGAAGAGAGGCCTACAGTAATACCACTGAACCACAACTTACTCAGCCAAGCAGGGTCAAGGTTTCTTTGGATGGTATCTTCCCTTCACTACTAAAGACTTTCTCCAGTGTCCTTCCCCTCTCTCCTTTCGGTCTACTGTTATTTACCATCCTAACTCTTTTCTTTTCCAATTATCATAGAATCACAGACTGGTTTGGGGTGAAAGGACCTTAAGCTCATCCAGTTCCAACTCCCTGCCACGGGCAGGGACACCTTCCACTAGAGCAGGTTGTTCAAGGTCCTGTCCAACCTGGAGGATGATGAGGGGCTGGAGCACCTCCTGTATGAAGACAGGCTAAGAACACTGGGGCTGTTCCATCCTGGAGAAGAGAAGCTGCGTGGAGACCTCAGAGCAGCTTCCAGTGTCTGAAGGGGACTACAAAGATGCTGGAGAGGGACTCTTCATCAGGGACTGGAGGAACAGGACAAGGGGTGAGGGGTTCAAACTGAAATAGCGAGATTTAGGTTAGATATAAGGAAGAAATTCTCCCTGTGAGGGTGGCGAGGTGCTGGAACAGGCTGCCCAAGGAAGCTGGGAATGCTCCATCCCTGGCAGTGTTCAAAAAGTGGGGGAAATCCAAAATTCAAAATGTGCTTTTAATTTCACAGTGAAAATCTGCAGATTGTCACCATTTCACATGACCATCGTTCACAGCTTACAACCAGCACTACTGCAGAAAACCTTTCAAAAGGAGCCACTATCTTTAAAAAGGAGCTCTGAAGCCACTTTAGAGATCAGAAGCACTGGGTTGAAGGTAATAAGAGGGCAGAAGATTATTAACCACGTGTAATAATCACACTGTAGGGAAGTATTCTTAACAGTTCTCCTTCTTTGATTCATCCTGTCATCTTCATCCTTATCCTCCTGCTGCAACACAGCAATGCTGCTTTGCTGAGCGAGTCAGCATGAAAATTCAGTAAAAAAAGAAATCCCCAATCAATTAGGATGTCAGATCAGCAAATAATTCCCTACGCTACATCAAAGAAGACCCACTCCTATCTTTTGTCAGTCACTGGATTGAAATAAAGAGGTAGCTATGCACAAAGAAAGCTGTCATGTCAAACAATACATCCTTCACTCGTTCGAGATATAAACACATTAAAATGTGGCAGGAGAAAGAGAGTCAATCGAACCTGTTTAATGGAATCAGCTAATTGGATAAATTACACTATGATAATAATAATTATCACTGTGGAGACATCCTGCTCAGTACTCGTGCTTGCTACACAGCCTTCTCACTTGATTCCTCCTGCTAGAAAACATGGTGTAAAATGTTTTGAGGGCCTGAAGGACCAAGCTTTGCTTGGGTGAAGGTTTCATCCATAAACCTGCACATAACCCAGGCTTCTGGGGCTAGGGTAATAAACTCAGTCAAAAGGGATTACAGGCACAATAAGCAAACACAGCTCTTCAAACTAGGTTCCAACCAATGACAGGGACCTGAAAAATCACTAGCTATGAATACACATCACCATTCACACACACAGAATCCTTCCTACAAATTCATATTGCTAGAAAACATGTAGGCTGGAATAAATATTAACCAGCCTGCCACTAGCATATGGCAGGCACACAATCTGAGAAAACTCTTAACACTAAGTAAACATTCAATAATTAGTGTAACTCTACATTTATGGAATTCATATATTTGGTTCTAAAATTATAAAATTTAAAAAATTAAGGGAGCTTTACCAAACAATCTCTCTTCTTGACACAAGCCGAGTTTCAGATCTGTTTCATCATTGTGCTACTTCACATTCATTACACTAGACAGAAATCAATGCAGTATGAATGGTGTTGACTTCCAACTCAGAGCATTGTTTTGAGTCTCAAAGTATGAAGTGCATGAAGATTTGGAGACATGAAACCCCAGTTTCACACTGCTCCTCAGGGGTGCAGCCAGTGTGCACAGCACGCACCTTCTCCTGCCCACCAGCACCCATTACCGCTCTCTCCCTCCAGTAACAGCCCACAGTGGCCATTATCAATAGGGTAAGGGCCCAGCCCAAGATTAAAACAACAAATTTCTACTGACTTATTTGCTTGTACAATAGAAGTCCAAGTAGTACAGCCATCAAAGGAAATTTAACATGAAATTGCAGTTTAGGGTCTGGATGCAAGGAAAAATGCTGACCTCGTTGGAAATGAAGAGGAAGCACCGGCTTTCTGTTCATATCCTGCATGCCCCCAACCATCCTAAAGGACTCTCGATCACAGCTCCACTCAGAAACAGACATTTTCAAATTGTCTACAGAGTAAAACATAAAAAGGAATAAAGTGAATCCAGTTATGTGTCATTGGGCATCTTGGTTTTGTGATTATTAAGATAAACTCAGACAAAAGCTTAACAGTCTGCAGAAAGAGAAAAGGCCTTGTGAGACCCGATTTAAGATGAAGATTGATCAAGTAGCTTTTGTTAGGCATAAAAAAAAAGGGATTTCAAAAAGTAATAAAAATTACAAATATCCACTTCTTATATCCCCTTAAGACACAGGAGGAGTAGCCAGCCAAGATCTCCCTATCAGATGGTTGGCACCAACCAACAGAAGCAGGGTTCATTTGCAATTTGATTTGTACAACATGGAGCTGAAACGAAGGGCAGTGAATTTCTGCACTACTACATTAAAAGCATCCAGCCTGGAATCTCATTTATCATCTTTTTTTTTTAGTGTAAAGTATCTTTTCAGTTACATTTAATATTTGACTAAAAAGTGAATGGCCTTAATGATGTTTACTGCTGTTGAAGATGTAGGAAAGGGGAAGCAGGTTCAGTGGTTAATTTAGCCAGTTTTACTTTCATGTCATTTTGGAAACACGTAGAAGCTCGTGCTTGCCAAGGTATATGGTCTGGCAGCTTTGCAAGATGCAATCTTTTAAAAGCAGAACTCTGGAGCACGGAAGAAGTTAATCTTGGAGGAAGCTATGTTATTTGGCTCCTGGAGATCCCTCAAGATGCAATGAGTGGCTTGTCTTTCCTCTGCCAGCATCAGAACCATCTTAAGACTCTGCTGTAAGAGCAAATGACCAAGATGAATAGCATACACGTAACACTATGGCATATGGATACCATTATCCATGAAAAAGCTCATGTTTACAGTTGAATAGACAAAGGCCACGTTAAAAATATGATGGTGTTCTAATGTAAAAAAGTGATTCGTCTTCGTTTTCCTTCTTATTCAGAGGCTACTTGCTACCACTGTGTCCAAGCAATACCGCTTTGAATAAACAGTCTTAGCAAAATCAGAAGTGAGCTTCTGATGTCTCCCTTTTGCTAGGAAAGACAACTGAAAGAGGAATAAAAGCTCCATCTGACCTGGGTTTAACTCTAAAAGTTCAACTTTATGTTGTTATCTGCCTTGCTTTCAAGCAATAAGTTGCATTACCTGCTTAAAAAGGTTCAAAGTTGTTGATATGTCAGCTGAAAACTGAGTGGAAAGGCTGCTGTGTCATTGCTGTACCATTTAACACTAGAAGCACCTTTTAGAAGTGAAAGACTGCAACGTTTGTCAGAAATGGTCATGCTCTAAATAGTCCTTGTTTCTCAAACTGTTCAAACATCACTTAGGCCTTAAGATACAGATTCAATAACAATGCCTCTGATAAAAAGCACGAGAATAATTTCTTGTTCCTTCTTTCCTTTGGCCAGAAGAGACTTTGCTCCTCTTCCAGGCACACACCAACTATAGCCTAATGTTAAGCCTAATCTTGTCTCAGTTGCTCCCACAAACAGTATCTCTCAAGCTATTCTTTGAAATACTTCAGGGTGGAAGGAGGAAATAGGCAAGGGAAGAATGGGAAAAGACAAGGTTCCAACTGCCCAAAAAAACCCCTTCTAAGTGCTTTGTGATTTCACTTCTGTTGAAAGGGTTGTCCACATGAAGGAAAAGTCTTCCTAGGACAAGTAAGGTTTCATGGAAAGCAAGACTGATCTCCTCAGCCTCTCTCCCATCCCTTAGTGGTAGGAGGCATTTGCAGGATGCTTCAGAGAAAGACAAACACTAAACCAACAAACAGTTGGGGAGTGGAAAATTCCTAAATTCCAAACTGTGCAACATGCAGTGTTTCAACAGCTTTTGGGAAAGCTTTTGCAAACATCAACAAGGCGTGCAGCTCCCAGCGCTCTGCAAGAGAAATGTACCCAAATATTAAGGCCGCAGAGGTGACTTTGTCAACCAGCAGAAAACATGACAACAGCAAAGCAGGGAATGCGGGGGAAGTTGTTTGGAATTTTTATTATTGTCAACTACAGATAAAAACGCAGACAGAGCTCAGCATCTACTCCCACAGGAAAATCGCATCCAGCCTGGAAGTCTACTTGAAAAGAAAAACAACAAATAACAGAAAATGAGCAGGAAAAAATAAAGGCTTTTGAGCCAATTTCTCCATTCCCTATTTGGCACAAGACTGCAAGAAGGGAAGGAGAAGCTAAGCCTAAGGTATCTTTTCACCTTCTGTTCTCAAACTACCAGATCAGCTGAGAATAGAAGACAGACTTGAGCTATTCCTACCAGAGAGTGGTTTAACCTCAACACCAAAAAGGCAGGTTTTGTTCCTCCATAGCATGTGCTGTTATGAACTGTAGAACACCTTCAAGGAGCAGTCCAGAGAGCCTTAAAGAAGTATTTTCCTGCTTGAATTAGCGCAATTTAGGATTACAATGGAGGAAGCGGGAATGCACAAAGGAGGGGCAGGAGAGGATGGAGGAGAGCTGTTACTTTTGGTGCCAACAAGCCATTAGGTCACCTGGGATGCAGTGTCAGCGGGACCTATCCTCTGTGCTAATGACACTTCCTGTGATGCCAGAGGTCAGTGTACTCCTCCTTTACCCTGCCTCTCCCACACCTTATCCCTGTAGGCACTCCTCACACAAAAATATACATCCTGTGCTCAAACACCAGCCCAGTTAATAAGGTGAAAAGCTCGTTTGTGTCTCCAAAACAGTGTAAAAAGCAGAAGTGTCACAAAGCACTGGAGTTATCATTTGAGAATTGATACTGGTACCAGCACTACCCCCTTCCACACTCCCACCTGCCCTTCCACCCACAGTGGCTAATGCAAGGATTCCTAAGGCATCACTATGAAAAGATGCTGAGCAGAAATAATTTTATCGAATGAAAAGAGGAAAGTGAAGTGCAGATATTAGTCCTAATCCCCTCAAAGTTCTGACTCCATCAGCTCCAGATCCACAAGTGACTATGTCAGCCCAACCAGGATAAGGAAGGAGAAACATCAGCGTGGCACTGAGAATGTGGCCCTGGGGGCCACAACCTTCTTCACCCCTCTTTTCTGCCAGCACCAGAACAGTTTTACTGGAGCAAATGTGGAGCAGCTTAAGATGGGCTTCATACACTTCCCAAAAACCTTCAGAATCCATGCCACTGACTTGAAGAGTACTTGCAATCCTCCCCTAGAACACATTTTCCTCAGTGCTTAAGCTGCAGGTTGGCACAGGGACAAAAACAAGTGGAAACTGCACTCCTATTGTTTCAAAAGGGTAGGGGAAAACCTAAAAGGAATTTCAATTCTTCAGGGCCAATAATGTTCAAAGACAAGAGCAGCTTTTGGTATCAGGCCACCATCTGGGCTGTACCCAGGATTCCCATCTCAAAGTCATTGAACCTTGCAACGTTTTATCTTACAGCCCTCAAAGGCAGTAGCACATTGAGTATGATCCATTTTTTAAACATACAAAGCAAAGGAATTTATTTTCCATATGTTTATCATATGTTTAGTTCAAGACCCATTGCCAGCTCTCAGCACAGCTGATACGCAGTGCATTCATAGGGCCTGACCCTGGAAGAGTTTAGTCTCAACTGTGCACTTCTGCCTGTGTAATTTGTGCATGGTGACTACATGTGTTTGTATGCACTGAGCAATCATGCTTGAAAATGTCTATTTCTCAAATACCAAATATCCCACCAAAAAAGATATGTTGCACAACACAGCTACAAAGTTATGTTAAACCCTTTTTATTCTTTTTTAAACAAGCACATCTGCACAATGAGTAAGGGCTATAGACACTATCTACAACCAAGGCCAAAATCAAAAAATGATGAAACTAATAGAATAATGTTACAAATACACACACTACTTGCACACACATTAACATGGATTTTATCACTACAGTGTTTGAAACTTCTCCAATTAAACAGTTCCTTCCTTCCCTTTCCAAGCATAAAATAAATAAATCTATTCGTTTCCATGGATTTATATAGTGTATAGAAACAAAGAATTTACATTTCCACTTTTAGATTGCTGAGTTTTGTTAAGCTGTGTTCTGACTACAAGCAGCCTTTCTAGAACTGAAGTCCTGGGGTTTTTTAACCTAAATTCTTGAACCGATGAATAATGGCACATTCAAACAAAAAGTAGCTGTTCAACAGATTTTTTTATTTCCCCTTAGAAAAATTTAAAAAAATGCTTTTACTTTCTTCAACCTAAAAGGAAAAAGTGAAATTCATCATAGGTACAGAGGAAAGCTGGGACACTTTCCAGGTAATTTTAATAGTTACCTTCCCAATAGGCCATAAGGAGCAGTCTTGGTGTGAATGCCATTTCTAAGGTGTCTACGTTGCACAATCAAAGAACAAAAAACCCCTCAGGAACCCAGGCACAAAATTCTCCCTCCTCAGTCTGTGAGAACAGAGCAGAACTAGTGGAGGAATTCAGCTATAGGCTTGTGCATAAGGAACGCAGCCAGTTAATCCATTCCAATCTCCACTGCACCAGACTCCAGAACTCAGTTGTGGTTCTGCTGCATGGCCTTGGGCAAGTCACATCACCTGCCATTTCCCCAAACCTATTCCAATTTGGGTTTTGATTTTTCCATTTAGGTTAGAAGCTTTTCAAGTCAGGAACTGATGCCATGACTTGTGTGACCAGAGTTTACCACTAGCAAGGGCCAGCTCTCCTCTATAGCCCAATTACTTGGGATGATGGTCAGGGTGAGACAAAGCCAGCAGCACACATGGTTATTGTCTGTGGAATTGACAAAGAGGCTAAGGCCCATTATGCTTTCAAATAACTACCTTTAACATGTGATGAGGGGGCACAGCCCAAAACATTTAACAACCCCAAAGAGCTAAAAGGTCCATGGAGAGTGCCAGATGATCCTGAGTAGCCAAAAAGGCAAATCTCTGGACTTTCCTCCCTCCATGCGTGGTGGGGAGCAGGAAATAAGATTCTGACCATACACATTTGATCAGAATTAGACATTTCAGTTTGGGATACTTTGAGGGAAAATAACCTTTGTACAGCATAAAGTTAACCCCCAAAAATAACATGCTTAACTCAAGCCTGCTCACTCATCCACAACCTTGGCAGCTGGGGTTCAAATGCAGCCAAGCAGCAAACTCCTATCTGGAGTAGCCAGTGTCCCTTCACAAGAGCCAAGAACAAATGTCCTCCCACAAGTCTCTTAAGACTCCTTCCACTAACATCATCTTTCCTGTTACCGATTCTGGGCTCTCAGATTGGATGTTATTTCCCTATATAACAGGACAGTTTACAGTTCTAACCCTCATTAACATTCTCATACTGACGATAATTGATTTGTTTCCTCCCTGATGAAACCAGAATACTCAAGCCCTGCTCCAAAGGATTAAGAACATTAAAAGCCCTACAGGCAACTCCGGCTAAACCACATCCTGTCTCTACCACTGCACTTCTGTCTAAGGCAGCTGGAGTATAAGTGTCCCTTGTTAATCAGGTATTTTCCCTTTCATTTGCACATCCTTCAAATTGCTGTAGATGCCAACTCACTACTATGGCTTCAAACACAATCTGCCACTACACATCCATACACCAATTGTTGCAACAAATCATCATTATCCAGCATGAAGGTGGACACTCTTATACTACGAGTATATGCCTTATACTACGAGTTCCCTGTGCAAGTTATTAATGATTAAAAGCAATTTCCTTCCTTCATGTTCACATCTCCATTGCCCATGCACTTTGACAAACAGTCTCTAATACAAATGCATGGCTTTCAAAAGTTTCTGCTTTACCCCTGGGCAAAAACAATAAACACCTTGATGGAGCTTTTATCAATCAATTTTCATTTAGGTTCTTTCTATTAAAAAGTCTTAAGATGCTATACTTAACACCAGGAACAACAGCAATGTACTTCAAGGTAAAACAACAGTATTACTCAAAAGAATGTGAATTGTATGTTCTGCAATTTGTGGAGGTAGATCACATTGATCAACTTTATTGCACATCACAGTGTATCGTGGGATTCATTTGTTTTTTCAAATACAAAGCAGAGGACATTACTCTGACTTGAAAGGATTTTATTTTGTATTAAATTGGTGAAGTAGCAAATGCTATTTCTTACACATTTAACAAATGAGAATATATATATATATATATATAGGGCAGCACACAATGTCACAAACTTCCATTTTAATTTCCCTAGAGAGTAGCTAAGTGGCAGATACCCAAATTCCTAAACAAATTATTAATGGTCAAATAGTCAAATTAGTAAAATTATATATAAGTACATATAATATATAAATATAGTCAATAGTCAAATTCTTATATTATAATATCATAAATATCATAATAATTATATTATTATATCAATTGCCTATGAATATAAACATTTTTACCCCGGATTGATTTAACAGCTTGACCTACTCTGAGCAAGCAGTGTAAACCCAGAGAAGTTCCTATGAAGTTCCTCTGGTTTTACATCAATGTGTTTGAAATCAGAAACTTGGCCTAAAATTCTAAGCAGCATGGAACAGCTGCCTATTGATGTCTGCATAGATTTGAAAGGTTGATGCAGCAGCGTTAGTGTATCGATTTCCCCCCCTCTATCCCTCCAGGAATTCGCAAGAAAAGAAATAGAAATGCAGTGTTTGATCCCTAATCTGAACAAACTTCAGGGCTTGCTTACAGTTTGGTACAGAAAAACAAAGCCAAGGAGATAAGGATGTACAGATTTCAGCTCACACCAGGCAGTTACAAATGGACTGCACTGACCACAAAGAAGACAAGAGGCTCTTTCAAGTTAAAAGAAGAAAAGAAACATGGGTTGGAAATTATTTTCTTAGAGTGGAACATCTTGCAATGAGATGACTGGATACTGAGGATATCCAGTTAGTGTGGGAGAAGCCTTTACAAATGTGCTGTTTAAACACAAAAGCTATCTTATTAAAGATTTCTTAATCAAACCTAAGGTCTCACTGGAACTACGGATTGCTTAGGTACCAATACAAGAGGCATCTAACACAGGTCTGACCCAGCTTCTACTCAAGTAAACTGAAAAAGTCCCATTAATAAGGCATTAGATCAGGCCTGAAATAACCAAATCTGATAAAAGAGAGGTTTGGATTTATAATTAATGCAGTTGCTAGTGTTAGGACCAAACTGACTGTAACTGAGGATGAATCTGGAACTGAAACAATTCCAGCGGAAACCAGCTTGCATGTTTCCCTCTATTTGAGCAAAAGCAGGTTCTTTTATATCCCAACTCAGATTTTCAAAACCAACTACCATGTTTTAAAGTTCACGTTGTCCCTCAAAACCTTGGTCGTACATTGGACTAATCATCTAGAGCCAAGGGCACTGAATTCCCAGATTCCAGAACTGGCAGTGGGGCATTTCTAAGACTCTGCCCTGGAAATTATCTTGGGATGCAGGAACAGCTTGAGATCCCAGCATTTCTCCTTTACAGCACTTCAAGAAACAGAGCGATAGTCTTCACCCTGGATTTTATAATTACACAGAAAAAAATCAGGGGCTGAAAACTGCAGCCTAAAACTCCAAATAGGAATCCCTATAGTGAGCCTGGGTCTGGTCTGGCCTAGCTCCTCCAAGGAAATTTCCTCAGTTTCGTCCGTCCCTTCATCAGCCCAAAGTCAGGGTGAAGAAGATTTATTTCTTAATAGAGGATGCAGTAAAAGGGTTGCAAGTAAAAAACCTTTGTTTCTGCTTCTATGAGCCCAGATAAATTAATTCCACAAATATAGGAGTCAGTAACACTCACCAGCCACAAATATCAGCCACCAAGATCGGGAAGCATCCCTCTTGTCCTTCTTCTCTGCCCCTGACCCACCCATTCCTTTCTCTAGGTGTGGTATTCACCAGCCCCATCCAGAACTTGTGCAACTCTCCAGCACAAAAAGGAATCTGTCTCAGCAGTGTTCAACTATCAGAACAACTGAACTCTCTCAGGTAACTGCCTCAGCTTCCTGGTTATTGTTTCTCCATCTCATGGTCATTCATTACATACAGTGCAACAACATGTAGAAGTGCCATGTGCCAGGTACTGCAAAATGAAGAGAACAGAAAATCTGCTTCCCAAAGAGATCAAACCTTCATAGAATCATAGAGTCAACCAGGTTGGAAAAGATCTTGAAGATCATCAAGTCCAACCGTTCCCCAGCACTGCCAAGGCCACCACTAACTAAGCTGGGCTTAAACCACGACACCATGTCACTGAGGGCCTTGTCTACATGGTTTGTGAACACTTTTGCAGCTCAACACACATTAAACTGTCCAGACAAGACCTTTTCTTTCATGGTTTATTCCTCCATTCCTCTTCTATCACCCCAGTAAATTCCTGTTAATTGTTTCTTTTAATAGAAATTAAAATACATAAAAATACTTGACATCATGTCCTTGGAAACAAACAGGTTTGTGCTGCACCAGAATAAGTAAAACTGGTACAAAGCCATCTAATTTGAAAGCTTTCTCTCATCACATACCCTGACTCCGTACTGGGAAGAGCACTTAAGCTCAGTCAATGCCCACGGGAAGCAGACCAGCAGCTATTTGCTGACATGAACACAGAATGATCAAAATATTTTCCTGCTCAGTATTTAAAACTTGGCTCCTTAAGTCTACGCAGTGCTCTGCAGATGCCACCTCTGAGCATGACCGACTATTTCCAGGCACAGCTCTGCAGTATTCCCCTAGGAGCACAACTCAAACAGCCCATTCTAGGAGCCCTTTATGTGCAGATGCAGGCTGCAGTGAGGCATTCGCTGAGGTTCAAGAGCAATCTGAGCTGTGTATGTAGGCACGGCAGAGTGACAACTTCATCTTCAATTGGGAAGTGAAGCATTTCCACAATAAACATAATAAATACCAGTGACAGCAACCATGTGCCAGCTCCTTATTTTGGTACTGACATGGGTGTGAAATGGTGTGAACTGGCTTGCACCTGAATTTTGGATGAACTAGTTCACATTTCCATTGGATATTCACAGAAGAAAAATACGATCATCAGACAACTCTTCTGGCATAACTGCACTTTCCAGCACAGCTCCTAAAGCTGCAAACATAGGTCAACACTGGAAATATTTCACATGGCACCTCACCAGAGTGGAAACAAATGCCAAGCATGATCTAGTGTCATCCAGATTAGCTCCTGCTGGTGCTTGGATTCAAATTAATGGGTTACCCTCCCAGCAAATGTCACAGGAAATCCTTGCCAGGAAATAGCTTACCAAAGAAAGACAAAAAGAAGGAAAAAAAGAGTTCTGTTTCATCTTGACTGAGGGATTCCATTTCAGCCAGGAGGTTCCTTCCAGAGTGTCTGTCCGAGCACTGCTTGGGAAATACTTTTGGGAAATGAGATCAAACAGGCATAAACAAATACCGACTTACACATATGCAAGAAACCAAAAAGGCAACTGAGCACCCAAGAGTATCGCAACAACTCCAGCCCCTGAGCCTATTCCTTCTCTTTAATATTTCTGATTCCATTCAAAGGTATTATCCACCTTTCAGAAATGAGAATGTTAACACCTAGCAGCTTCAAAAGGCTTTGCCTTCCTTTTCTGGAGGAGGTTTATACTCTGACTAAGAGTGGTCTAGGATAGGAGGATACTTCATAGTGTCTAAAAAATTGAGACAAGTTCCTGGAAATCTTACTTCCCAGAGAACAGGGTGTCAGTTTTCTCACTGTACCTTAGCTAAAAGTCTTCCATCTTCAAGAAAAAAGTCCCATTTAATCTGCTTTATATTCTTTGAGACAGAGAAGTTTCCTCTCTCAGATCCAAAGGTCTGAACTGGTAGAGTTGCAGTGATCTTCAGCCAGTTTAACTCCTTGGCCCAACTGCTCTTATAAATGGCAGTGAACACCAAAAATGGGGCAGGAAGGTGAGGCTGGGGGTAAGAAGGATGGTAGGACTGACTTGTTTGATGGGAGCTGGGTGTTAGAGCATCACACTGAGAACTGGCGCCTGAGCTAACCCCCCTGGCTTTCTTACAGCCTAGACTAACCAGCTGATTCTAAAGTAGTTCTAAGAAGTGATACCCCCAGCATGACCATTTGTAGACTACAGCTTTCCAAAGGTACAATAGCAAGGAACAATAGGTGTCTGCTCTAGTTTCATGCACATGATTGAATTCCTTTCCCCACCGCAAAATATGGGAACTTCTGTTCACTTCTTTTTCTGGGAAGCCTATAAGCTGCCATGCTCTGGGTTTCCTCTATGGGCAGGAAAACAAGAAACTCCCTGTCTTCTTTGAGTGACATTGCTTGTAAAATGAGATTACTGCAAAAGAAAAATCATTAAATAATGCAGTACTCAGTTAAATGACATGAATTGGTATCAGTGGGCCTTGACTACACACATTTGGATTACTTTAATAGAGTTCTGGGTTTAAATCTACTGTACAGCTCATCAACCATATAGACACTTTTCAAAGGTTTTTGGATGAAATTAGAACCTTTCTGTTGAGCCTGAGATACTATTTCTTTGAACCAACATAATGAATTCAAGCAAGTGGATGCTGTAAACCCTTCTACCAGACTCTCCTCAGTGAAACCAGGAAAGAAACAAGTCTGGGACAATGTTATTTCCCTCCCTGTAGTGATGTTCAGTGCTCAGTGTGAATTGCTGCTGTCAGATGAGGCAGTGTTAACCAATGGATATTTTGAACTAAAACTATCATAGCTTCTCCCAGTGATACCAAGAGTCCTGCTCAGAGCTTCCTGCACTACTGCTGGGTACGTACCACCATCCAGCAGCAACAGCATCAGTTAAGTGACTTGACAGTAGCATTGAGCAGAGGACTGGTCGCCCCTCTTCTCACCACAGCTAGAGCTGGGAGAAAACATGTGCACAGCCTTGTGCCCAAAGGAAATGGGAGATGACCCTCCTGTGAAGTGGAAATGTTCCATTTACTATTTCACCTAATATTAGATGTAGTCTAAAATTAATCTGGGTTAGGAACTGAGTCCTTTGCTCTTATAGTAGTAAGACTGGGAAAAAAATAGTTAAAACCTAGTTTATTTATTATCTTTTCTGCTGTTTGTTTACTCCTGTATGCCAGATGGCTTGGAACATGAAAACAGATCCATGAGATGACACATAATCCTGCAAATACTCAGTGCCTGGACCTCCGGTGGAGCTTGCTAGAAGTCCCATGCACATGGTGCCTAAACTGCTTCATTTCTGTTTATAATCAGCTTCACTTTCTCATTCTCTCAAATTAACAAAGTATTGCCACATTCAGGCTGCAGACAAAGAACGTATGTCCCGCACTTAGTTCTATAAATCAGTTTTCTTTTTAATTAGCATCAGAAAACATGGTTTGCCCCTTCCCAAAAAATGGCTCCATAAACCCACTTTGCTTATCAAGCCTCTTGATTTTGTTCCTTTTTAATGTTTACTATTTATCAAATTGTTTCTAAAGGTTATGTCCCCTTCCTGGTTCATCTGATCTTCTTCTGCCATGAATTAACTGATGATGTTCAGTCTTTGGCATCACACCGATTTCTGTAGTGCTACACGGTAAACCTACAAACACAAAGATGTGAGCTATACATTCCCCAGGAATGCCTACTGCACAATTAACACATCTCCAGCACCACCATGCAGTGAGTTCCTGCCTTTCCCTTCCCCTGACCATGGGTCTTTTCCCACCTTCTCCAGGCAGGATCTCACCAGGGCTTTCCTGCAGCTCTCAGGAAAGCCGCACACAGCCACTGCCTCAGTTTGCTGCTACTGCTCTGCTCCTGCCTTCTCTCTTTCACCTCACCCTTCCCTTCTCTGTGCAGGATCTGAGCATGTACCTCTTCATGCATGTCATCCCTAGGGCTCCAAGGACACCATCTGCAGCAAAAGACCCATGTGCAGAAGAAGCAGCTGAGCTGGAACAGCATCCCTGATGGAGCACAACTATGTTGCTCAGAGAAGCTGTGGCTGTCCCATCCTTGGCAGTGTTCAAGGCCAGGCTAGATGGGCCTTGGAGCAACCTGCTCTAGTGGAAGGTGTCCCTGCCCATGGCAGAGGGCTGGAACTGGGTGAGCTTTAAGGTCCCTTCCAACCCAAACCAGTCTGGGATTCTGTAACTCGGTGTACACATGCTGTGTAAGAAACTCAAAGGTTAAGGCAGCCTCATGCACGCATTCACCAGCTTCCTCTCCAGATGGGGTGAGACCTCCCAGACAACCATCTGTAGCACTTCTACACATTCCTGCTTGCCTGATCTGCCTTCATGAATCTTGGAGAGTCTTAAGCAACTCCATGAACAACCAAGACAGTTTGTAAACAAATTCATACTCCCTTAAAATGCTAAAGGAAGGGGGGATTTTCAAAGGGATAAAGTACAATTAAGCACATGGAGCTCAGTGGTCTTTAACGCCACTGTGGTGTTTAGTTCCCTGTCTGTGACAAATTAACAAATACCAAGTCTCCATTGAAGCTGCCTTCCAGGATCTCTCCTCAGGGGAACCCCTCTCCTTGCCTGCCCACTTGTCATTAACATTAAACTAATATCAAAAGTGTCAAGCAGCACCAGGACTAGTGCATGTTGGCTGTTGTACAGGCAAAGGCAGGCTCCATCTCTCTACCCAGAACCAGGGGAATGAATATTGCCATACTTTTTGAGAAGCTGAGGATGTTGGGTGACACCAAACAAGAGTGCCTATCTATAATGGTACAAGAATATGCTCAGAGCATCTTGTAACTACTGTGAAGGTCTACAACTGTCAAACCCAGGAGAAAATAACAGGACAAGAACAAGAAAACAAAACTAGAAGGCAAAAGGAGACACTGAGAGTAAATCTATTGCTATTTTGTAGGTGTAAATCTGTAAATCATACTTAATGATGTATCAGTTTTAAATTCAGATGCCAGCTGCATCTGTCCAAAGGTACCAATGCCTAATGGAGTCAAGACAACTAGAGTAAAATAATGGTATTTTGTGAGGTAAAACTTCTGCTTTCCATTACTTTATCTGCATTTAACCTCCTAGAGGCTTCAGCCCAGCACAAGCCCACAGAATTAAATTCATTATTATTCATTATTCAAACACCATCCCTTTGTTTTCTGGAATAGCTTTGTAGCCCGGAGTCAAATGAGCTAAAGTAAAATTATGTGACTTGGCATTGAAAATATATTACCTCAGCTGCCAGAACGGATTTAGCAGAATATGTGCGCAGTTCGTCACTTCTTCCACAACTGCCTTCATGCACACAAAGGGGTATGACAGCCCCTGAGTTATGAGAGGCCATTCTAGGGGCTGTGATGGATTAGACTGTTTCATGCACTGACTTAAGATCTCATTTCCTGCAACATTCACAAGTGCTTTCTCCACGGCTGAATAGAAACCTGTTCTGTCCTATGTATATTGCCTTCCCTTGTTAGCCAGGGAAACTATAGATGTGGGGAATTCACACTAGAAAGAGCTTCCACTTGCTCAGGGATTCAGGCAAAGTCTCCAAACAGGCTGAGACATTTAAGAAGTGACAAGTGGTTTCTCCCTGTGCTTTTTATTGAGTCCTCATCGATTTACTCTGGGATAGGGGAACAGTGAGTTACTTGCAGTGAGAACAGAGCAGGAAGCAAATTCTAATCACATCTCTGACAGTCTCACTCTGCAAATCTGAAAACACAGAACTCCCTCTGTTAACAGACGGATGACAGGATGAACTCTTCATCTGGGGCTTTCTGCACGGTGCTAAACTCCACTCTTACTGATCCAACACTCTGAGGAGGTGCTAAATCTAATTCTAGGTGCAGAACTACCAAGCCCAGAAGTGCCACAGACACAGCATCAACTCAGCTGTGCTTCTCTACATCACAGCCGCATTCCCAGCTCGGGCATCTGTGTCCTGCTGGTTCTCACCTGCACTTCCTTCACTGCAACGAAGCTGCCATCCACTCTGCTCCAGAGCAACCATTTGCAGGGCAGAACTGTGAGGTACATCAGTGAATTCATCCAGAATCATAGGCTCATAGAATCCAAGACTGGTTTGGGTTGGAAGGGATCTTAAAGCCCATCCAGTTCCAACCCCTGCCACAGGCAGGGACACCTTCCACTAGAGCAGCTTGCTCCAAGCCCCGTCCAACCTGGC
>JANHGB010041690.1:36126-53894 GCA_026283785.1 Coracopsis vasa
ATTTTGAACCCATCACCTCTTGTCCCTGGGACCAAAATGATGAAGAAGTATCCATTTTTGAACTAGGGTAAAGCAAAACTCTTTTCAAGTTGCCTTGGCCACCAAACCCCACCAACCATGGCACTATGGTCTCATCAAGCATGTTCAAAGTCTTATAGTCCTTCCTAGAGGCAGAAAGCTGTGAGAACCAGAGTAGTTTCCACACTGGTTAACTCACCAGAAACACAAACATTAAGATCCAGCTCAGGTTTGTACCATGGGAGATGGGGTCCTGCACAAATCCACTATTAGCAATAGCAGAGCCACAGTCCAAACAGCCACATGTGAAACGCAAGTAACAACCTCCCCCACTCTGCTGCTGAGAAGATTAATTTCACCTATTAAAGCATTAACAATTTTAAATGTACTAACCTGACAAATATTGCCACTAATATTTTTTTAAGTCTTAGAAACTCATCAACTACATTAAAATTAATATAGATGGGAAACCATAACCATGTAGGAATTCTTGCATCAGGCAGTGACAACCAACCAGAGACCATAAACTCAGGCTGGCACATCATCACAGGCTAATCAGCTGGATTTTTCTCCTGTTCTCTTTGCTTGAGCTGTATCATAATAGAATCTATGAACTGCAAGGTACATGGTAATTAATCTTTGAACTACTTGTTAAAGTGTGAGTTGAATATCAAGTCGAATGTGTTTGCAATCACTGTCTTCAATGAAGGTGTGTGGAAAAATTGCCAAACAGAATGAAAATAATAATAATTAAAAAACAAAAAAAGACCCAAATCAAAAGGCAGAGCATTATCCTAGCCCAGACTAAATACGAGGTAAAGCAGACTAAATAAAGTCAGTAGTAAAAAGAGTCTCCTGAGAGGCACTAGGCCTGATTTAACCAAGTGCAGTGTTAGCTAGAGGTGCCCCCCAGTAGTACAGTTACAGGAAGGCCACCAAAAAAGGCCTCTTCTCTGGAGAATTCACTGGTTTTACTCTGCAAACCTGGCACAGGAGAAAAGAAAGTGTTTCCACCACTCTGCTCTCTGGGTTAGATGAGGAAAGACGGAAGGGAGAACACAAACACACACACACAAACACACACACAAACTGCTCTCTCCTTCATGCATTTTTTAGTGTAAAGATGGCAACAACAATATTAGCAAAAGTTAAGGCAGGCAGGCATGGGGAAATGTAATGCACTGGGAAAGAGCTGCTCAGGGAAAGCACGCGGGTTGGTGAGGAGGAATCTGGGAGGCTGAGCACAAAGAGACCTTGATAACTGTTTTTATGGAACATGAAAAGTTCGAAGACTTTTTTTTTCCTTTCCCCAATTTTGAGCAGTGCTGGAGACCAGAATGCTGAGCTCGTGTTTACTATCATCAATATGTCTTTCATATGGTACTAGTCCATCACTGCACTGTACATGTGCTATAAAACAGACTCCAAAACGTGTTTGTAATTTGCATTAACAAGAGCTCCATTCTATACATATTTAATAGCCCAAATGATACCAACTAATCCAAAGTCTCATTTTAACCCACCTGTTTCCCACCCTCTCTCTTTGTCTTTCCACCACGTTTTTACACTGCTTAGCTGAGAGCTCAATGGAAAATTTCCTATAAAGTCCACTGAATACTAGGTCCAACTGTAAGAGAAAAGTTAATCAGCTTATTTCTAGTTAGCATGCACTTAATATCGAACACATGTGCAATAGGTTTGATGAAGAGAGAGGTTTAAGCCTGGTCTTAACTTCCTCCTGGAAGAGGAAACAGGAAAAAGGAAAGAGGAAAAAGAGAAGCTACCCTAAAATCTACCAAAATATCCAATTGTTTCAATAGGCTGTTTAACACATACATGCTAATTCTGAACAGAACATTCTGACTCTGTTATTTGGTTTTGTATTTAAATGTCCATCAGTATGCACTTACAGCACAGAAGCATAACAAAGGGATATGAACCAAAACATTTGTACATGTCTTAACAGCAGAATACAAAGCTCTGAAGTCAGGAATATGAGATCAAATTGGTGGAACAATCAGCTATTCTGTGGATCTGTTAATGAAACGGCTCATTTATTGGTATTACAATCACAAATCAGAGTCTGGAGTGTCCAACTGCAGCAGTATCGTGTTCACACACAACTACAAGTGCAATTGCAGTAAGGATTGACACAGAGTTGGCTCGCTTTTATGTTTTCATACAAGTATTTCTGCACCTATAGTTGCTCCTCTTTATTTTTCTTAGTTCCATTTTCTCCTACTGAGTCTGACAAAAGCATCCCAACAGTCACTACAGGCATGAACACAAACCTGAGCTGCGTTCTGAGACACCACTGCTTTGGACATTACTTGGGGTGAGTAACTACTCGGGGTGATGACCTGCAAACACACTGGTACTACAGGACACGTAGTGTCAAGTGCCAGTACAAACTGTTTCCTCTGTAAGAGGATTGCATTTAGGGTTTTTGTGTTCTCTCCCATGAGGGAAATGATGAGCTGAGCTAAAGCTTCCTCATTTCTCAGATGATTTTATATATATTATGGGTATTATAAAAACATTGGTATATTGCCATGAATATGTTATTTATAATATCCTATATTACTATAATTATATTACCATAGTATCTTATTAAATGCAAAGAGATATGCCTAGTTGCAGTGTAGTTATTAGATGTTCAATTTCAATTGATTGTCAAGAACATAGTCATTAAGATTAAACATCTGTTTAATAGGTATATCTTATTACATAGTTGTACTTAAGTCCACAGGCAAAATCTGATTTAACATGAGACATAGTTTAAATAAACTAATTATGCAAGCATGATCTAAAACCAAGCTAAACATGGACCTTTGAAAATGACACATGAATTTAATCAAAGCCAGGGCCTCAAAGTGAGCAGAACTTAACCACTGGCCTGACTCACGCACATGTTTTGATTTCACAGCTGAAACCAGTAAAGCCCAGCACCCTCTGGGGGCTTCCTGACTCAACAGTGCCTCCCCCACCCACAGATTACAAAGCAGCAAGTTGTCTCTTTGTTCCAGATTACAGGAAACATCACTGTGCTTTGTTTGGGAAAGTGCAAGCCCTCACCTCTCCAACAGTAGTGAGGTCTCCAGGGGACAGGTCTGGGAGGCTCTGGACCAGTTTGCTCAGCTGAAAGCAGAAGGGGCTCACCCCAACCAGGGATAACAGGTGCTTTCAAATAGCCCTCATGCTCCATCATCCTCCTACCCTGCATCCCGGTTGTGCTGAAACAGGAGATGACAGACCCATCACAGACCCTGTCCCATGCAACCCCCACCCAGTTTCATTATTTGTCCACATTACCAACTTAGTTCTCCCACAACAGTGACAAAGTCAGGTGTGTAAGAGGGTGGGTGTACCTGGCCTGAAGCATAGGTATGTCAAGGAAAATGCGGTCATGCTGATCAATGAACTAACCCCTGCTCCTACAGCCCAGAACCAAGGTCTGGCAGCACACTGAAATCACTTACCTGAGTGAGGAAAGCCTGGTCTGGTTCATTTTCTGCTAAATTTAGGACTTAGTGGAAATAAATCATGGATCTGGATCCAGGAAGACCAAAAGGTGTTTCCAACAACTCAAAGCAGGTCTCAGACAGACCTCACTAATATTTTCCCTGTTTTATTAACGACCACACCATCAGCAGGCTCTGCCCTGGGTCTCCAGGGAAATAATTCTGCATGCCTCCCTGACATCAGGAGACAGGCTGAGCCTCGCGATACGCCCGTCCCTCGCTTCTTTCAGTGCTTGATGATTTTCTCAAGGACTCTAGCTTATTGCCACATGAGAAATAGAGCTGGTCAGGAAACCAGATATCAGCTCCAGTCAATTATTTGAGTTTGGGAATTTTTTCCATCTGGAGTCAGAAACCAGCTCCATGTCATGGAAGTGAAATTCAGCTTCAATATTGAAATATGTCATTTCCAAGATGAATTACGATCTCTCAGATGTCTAAATATCTTCCTAGAGGACCAAAGCCAGTGAAGCAGCCTTGGTCCCTACAGCCCAAGCCTGACAGGATTTTTGTTGGCTCCAGCACTGCCCGTCACTGCCAAGCACGGGGTGAAATAGTATCCCAGTCATTCTGCCGTGCCGAAAAGAGGCACATTCGTTTTCAAATCTGTCGTAGCCATTTGGCAGTTAAAGACTTCTGAGATCCAAAAGCCTGTGAAACCCATGGGTCACTGGCAGGATGTCAGGCAGGTGAGGAACTGGGAGCCCACGAATCATAGAACAGTTTGGGTTGGAAGGGACCTCCAAAGCTCATCCATTTCCAGCCCCCTGCCACAGGCAGGGACACCTTCCACTAGAGCAGGTTGCCCAGAACCACATCCAGCCTGGCCTGGAACGTCTCCAGGGATGGAGCATCCACCACCTCTCTGGGCAACCTGTGCCAGTGTTTCCCCCAGCTCTGGTGTCCTACACTGGGATGATGTTCCCTCACTCCTGCTCCTCAGTTTACCTAAGCTGGCCAGGCCAGAGACTTGGGCAGCTGTGACTGCTGGACTGGACTGACTCTTTGCTTCAGGTTCACAAATAAGTGAAGGCAAATCTGATGGAACCTCAAAACCCAAACTGATTTCTAACAAAATCTGTTGCCCATGGGAAGTTCTCAAAATGAGTTTCTATAAAACCTTTACATGCATCACGTCAGCGAGTTCGAATGGATGGAACAAAACGTTTCCTTGAGATCTCTTTCATTTGAATTTGATTCTTCCAAAACAGCTTCATCCTTTTCAAGAACCCAAGTCCAGCACTATGGCAGTGGAGAAAACCTCAAAACCAAATGCAAGTGCACCCTATGGATACCCAGGCCAGAAAAATGACACATTTTTGTTCTCATGGTTTTTAATTGCTTAGAGATGGCAGTGCTGGCAATTGATGCTATGGAATGCTACTTCTTTTCCCACATCTTTGTAATTGTTCTAATGACCTCCTTGCAACATATTGGTGGAAATGTCAGGAGATTTCATGACAGATATAAAATCCATGGGATTGCCAGTAAAGCAGTATAAAGACTCCAAAAAATATCCCACAAATATTTCCCCACATTTTTTAGTATAGCCCTGTCAGAACGACTCGCAAGCTTGTGTCTGTTACATGAATTGGGTGCCCACATCCCACCAGAAGACAGGGGTTTCTAAGGACTTCCAAAAGTCAATGGATAGTTTTGTATAGCTTTAGGAAACAAATATTAGGCTTGCATTTGCCAAAACTGTGCCTGTTAGACTGCAACGTATAATAAACACTAAAACCAAATGTGTCATCTGAACTATAATATCTGTGTTTACAAACACTTGCCAGTGATCTCTATCTACCCATGTCATTAAATTCATTAAAGGTACCTCTTCTTGCTGCATTCCAACCTGCTGCACTAACAGGGTGAGCAGAAGTGTAATAAAATATACAAACACCATCCCATGATGAGCAGGTTCCCTCAGCTGTACAAAACAGATATCTACATACTTCTCAGCTGCAGGTGAAATAAGCCATTTCTAACAGGTACGCTACAAAAATCAGTTCCTAAATTCATGTTAGTATACGCTTACATGGACTATAAAACTACCTCAGGCTCAAGACTGACACTGTGGACTACAGAATTTATTTTTCCCCAAGAGTTCAT
Source organism: Coracopsis vasa (assembly GCA_026283785.1). Lineage (NCBI taxonomy): Eukaryota > Metazoa > Chordata > Aves > Psittaciformes > Psittacidae > Coracopsis > Coracopsis vasa. The sequence continues at coordinate 41,775 of JANHGB010041690.1, forward strand.
GTCAACCCTCCCTACTACATTCTTGGGGTTTTTTAAGCTATCTCTTCATTAAAATAATACATAACCCCCCATCTTCATCACAAATCCACTATTTCCAGCAGTAGAAAAACCCGTGCTCCCTGTGTTGTTCCACACCAATGTCATGAGCGCTGCGATGTACCTATTACAGGTAGCAGCTTCAACTCCAAGGAGCTGTAGGCAGAGCTGTACAAGCCACCCAAACCCAGTCAGTGTGCATCTGGATCATTCCAGGAGCAGTGAGTGAGTTTTGGCAACACTTCAGTTAAATAAAGATGTTACATCCAAAGGTTTAAGTCTGATTGTTAACTCATATTGGTGTGTCTGTTGATCACACTGCTAGGAAGTATTCAGAGATGGTAGAATCATACAAGCACTCCACAGGAGTAAATGAACACTAAACTGAAAATAAGTGCAATGTACAAGCAGACATTCAAGAATGGCCTTTACAGATTGAACTGCAGTCCTTCAAATGATTTCATTCAGCTACTCACTTCTCCTGTGTAGTATCACCAAAGTCAACTGCATTCATCAATGTCTACAGGAATTAAAATCTAACATTGCGAAGAAGAAAACAAACAAACAAAAAACCCCACAGAACACCCAAACCAGTTGACCAAGCCATTGAAATGGCTGATCCACCATTTCACAAACAGCCACTATGCATCATTTTACCTTTGTCCCAGTATAAACAGAATTAGCAGAAAAGTCCATATCTGAAAGCATTTGAAATTCCACCCCAGCTCTGGGTCATTTCAGATCTGCTGCTTTCATGCTCTGGGCCAATCACTATAATGTACCAGAACTATTTTGTCCAAATATGAAGGGCCTCTGACCTTCGGGATTGCTTTCCATACCTGCATCTGATTGCTGGGAACCTGTCTCACCTCTGCTGAAGACGTACTCAGGTCTTGGATTTACATCCTGCATTCCTCTGCAACCCAAAGAGTCGGCAGTGATTAATGTGCTCCCAACGAAAACCATAGGAACTGAAAATGATTTGCAACTGATACATTAAAATAGCATTCATCACGATAATTGATTGGTTAATTAATTATGGTCATAATGCAAATGTCATTTGTATTTCCATAGGAGTTCTTTGGTAGTTTCTAAATTCATTCATTAAAGCCTGCCTAGCTCACAGCACCAGCCCTGCTACAGCTTCTCATGGGGGAGACTTGTGCCTCCTTATAGAGGAAGTGTAGCTGAGTGACTATGCAAAGAAAGATAGTATTTTCTAGTGCTATGGTAGAATTACTTCATCAGCTGCACCTCAACCTCCCACAGAGCCTCTTATGACTAATACAGTGCATGCTCTAGATGTGAACCAGCTCTGCACAGCGGGTCAGCACAGGAGCCCCCAGGCTTCTCCTATCCTACACCGAGCTGGTCCAAATGGAACAATTTTCACTCAGAGAGTAGCTATGTTTTGGGAGACAGGTATTAAGTAGGGTGACAGCACCCACAGCACAGTGACACACAGGAAGAGTTATTACAGAACAGAGAAATATCTATTCTGATGACAAATGGCAAGGGATCTTTCCTGTGATGTACATCAAACACGACAAGGTTTGTGAGATCTCATTTGAAAGACGTATGAACAGGCAAAATGCACAGGCAGTTTGTCTCACCTGGAAGGCTGAGTCAAGCTTTTTGAGTTACAAAGTGCTTATTGTCCAGATGTCCATTCCCTGGCAGACAGAGCTGCCTGTCAGCATCTTGAAACCTCCAGCACAGTTATGCTCTAGCATAGAACAGCAAGTTTAGAAAGTTGGACTCAGAACAGAGCAGACTTGATGCCTGAACTCACCTGCAAGTGTTACAGCTCACACAGGCAGGCCAAAGGCAAGGATGTTCTGGCTACGATCTAATACAGCAGAGTTTGAGTTACGTGGATTCATTTCTTAACTTTGCCATAGGCTTTTCTGCATGGCCATGAGCAAAAACTTCCTTCCTCTCTGCTTTAGTTTTCATCTCTAAGAGAGAAATGATGGCAACTCTCTCCAAGGCTATAGAGAAGATGCGCTCACAATATTAATAACTAGGAAGTGCTTAGATATTACAGCTTCAGGGGACGTAGACATACCCAGAGCAGTGATCCACAAAGAGCAACAGAGAATGAAGAACTTGCTGAGGCTACATCCTCCTTCCTCCTTCCTGCTAACCCCTTTTTAAATGATTTTTTTTGTAGTCTCCTGGTGCCATAAGCACTACTGGCGCACTCACAGTGTGCTGTTAGACAGGGGGGTACCTTAGGCTCAGTCTTCAGCTATGGAAAAGCAGTGTCAGCCCATTGACTTCAAACACACCACATCAATGGGTGAAAGCCTGAGAAGAGTTGAGATTGTTCAGCCTGGAGAAGAGAAGGCTCCAGGGAGACCTTACTGCGGCCTTTCAGTTCTTAACAGGGGCCTATAAGAAAGATGAGGAGAGACTTCTCAGCAGGGCCTGTTGTGATAGGATGAGGGGTTTTAAAGTAAAAAAGGGAGATTCAGGCTGGATGTGAGGAAAAGGTTTTGTACAATGAGGGTGGTGAAACACTGGCACAGGTTGCCAGGAGAGGTGGTGGATGCTCCATCCCTGGAGACATTCAGGGCCAGGCTGGATATGGCTCTGGGCACTCTGATCTAGTTGAAGATGTCCCTACTCATTGCAGGGGTTGGACAAGATGAGCTCTGAAGGTCTCGTCCAACCTAAACTGTTCCATGATTCTATAATCAGCATTCACCCCTGAAGATCCAGCCCAACACCATGCGCTGTTCTGCTCAGGAGTGACCTGCACTGCTTCGGCTCTGAAAAGAGATGCTCCTGCACAGGAGGAGCCTGCAGGGGCAGGGTGGGAACGGGGTCACTGCATGGACCCTCACCAGGTCTGGGCAGCACTCAGAGAACAGCATCTTTCATTGACAGCAGAGCAAAGTGCTGGCAGAGGCTTGCAAAGCACCACGGCCATGAAGCCATCAAAGGTGCACACACAGCCCACTGCAACCTGTCAGAAATGCTTTTGTTGAGTTCAGTTTTAAAAGGGGGAAAGTGACAGAAATTAATATATGCTTACCCCTTCTCATTCCTGCCCTGAGTCTCTGACCTTACTGGGATAAAAACCAAGTCAGGAGCCAGAAAAGCTGTTTCTGAACCAGTAGCCTAAAAGCATAGGAGAACCATCAGAGCTCTGCAACACCAGCTGAGAGGTAGGGGGTGTCTCTGCGATTTACCATTCCCCATCTCTCCCTTTGTTCTATCCTCACCTCAACTGTGGGCTGCTTTGTAAAGGGGCTGGCAGCGAGGGGAGAGGAGAGGCTGGTGTGTGTGTGTGCATCCAGCTCAGGCTGGTTCCCGGCTCAGAGAAAACATTTTATTGGATTTGTTACTCTTTGATGCTGATTAAGCCCATGGGGTAGAAAAAAGCAAGAGAAGGGGGAGTGTGGCGGGAGGGGAAAGATGCAGTTTCCCTGTGGCTGCAATGTTTTTAATTTATTATTAACCATCTCTCATGTGTTATCTGACAGCTCTGTTGAATTCTGGATGCAGAGGAAAGCAGTGCCTGCACTCACAGTTTTCCAGGGTGTATGTCCCCAGTCTCCCCAAATCAAAGTCCAGGCTGTCCAAGGAGTTAACTTTGTAGATACTAATTTTAAACAAACAGATGAGTAGGGAGTTAGTTCCCCTGGAGCTGGAAGGCTGAACCGTTCCAAGGCCAGGATTGCACAACGGAGACCTCGGTGATAGCCCAGCAGTGAGACACGCTCAGGAGCCAAGGGTGAAAGGAATTCTGACACTGGGCAAGCCCAGAGCAGCTCAGGCTGTGCCTAAAGCTTTTTACTTAAGCTCATTTCAATATGGCCCCCAGAAATGCCTCCTCTTATGCCATAGTTATTTCAGTGCCTGGACATGGCACGACTACGGGCACTGCTCTGGTTAAGTTTCTGGTTAAACAGTGACACAATTAGCCTTTCAAAGACCTTCCAGGAGGCTGTTCCCTTTAGGCACACAAGTGTCTGTGCCTTGATCCTACCTGGAAGCCTGCAGTAGCTACACGTTTCCCCAGCTCTGTTGTATAAACGCCAAAAGTCAGAACCAGATCAGTTTGTCACCTGAAAACAGAGCAGAGATTTGGAGTCTTGTTCTGCGTTGTCTCACGCAGTCCTGTACAATACAGGAGTTAAAAAGCTCCCTGAGCACTCCAGCAGAGTACCAGCACACTGGTTAGGTGTCACTTCACATGGTTACAAATGACTGTAACCTGCAATGCTGGTATGTAACCTGCTCAGTCTACAGCTTCAGCTTTCAAAGCCACCAATTGGTGATCCCAGCAGGGAGGGATCACTTGTGGCCGGGAGGGATTACTTGTGGCCAGTGCTTCTACACAGACAATGAGAACTGGCCATTTTTCCTGACATCTCTTTGAAGAAGCTGGAAAAGTGAAAGCTAGAACTTCATTCATGGTTACTGGATAAACACGTGTTCTCACTGATGCCCATTCCATTTGGTGCTATGCTGGTTACCAGTGCTCAAGGCAAGGTCCCTCTAAAAATGGACCTACTGTTTCTGCAAAAGCCATGGCTGATGTGAAAGGAGATCTAGAGAAAGCCAGCTAGATTGGCTTTCCAACCACAGGATGCTCTGCCGCAGGCTAGGACAACAGCAAAGCTACAAGGTCAACATCTTTGAACATTCTGCTTCACACAAGCACCAAACCAGTAACTAATTCAAATTAGAGACCACCACAGCTGACAAAAAGAGGCTCTGCTGCAACACAACCCGCTCTCCATCCTTGGGTCAACCCATGTTTCTTCTTCCATTAGACTACTACCATGTTATTAAAGAATTACTGAGTGTTGAGAACCAGAGTTGGTGCAAGGACATGAGGTTAATGACGTGCAAGATGCTCTGCTAATGCTCTTAAACACTGCCATCTCCTGGGAGAGAGGAGATAACACAATCCTGTCATCAACGAATTGGACAGTATGAACTTGACATCTCTGTGGACATCAGCAGCTCCACCAGTCAGTAGGGGCTTCAGCCAGAAAGAGCCAGTCATTAATCTAGACAGCATCTGGAAAAGAGCACTCTTACTGTGCCTATCAACAAGATCTAACTACCAATATGTTCCGTTAAAGGATATTTTTTAAGGTCACCTAAAGCATGGTTCCACACAACCTCACGCAGCTTTAGGAGGTGTGTGTATTTAGTGCAAAAGCTGTCTCCTTAAGGTGCACCTCGGGGGAAACCACAAAAATAATATTCACTTGACCCCAGGCTCCTCCACAAGTGTTGCTCCCAAACCATCTCTATCTCTGTTGGCAGAACCCTTCACACCATGTTTTATCTTATTGCTAAAAATAAATCACTTGTAAATTGTTTTATAAATTATGTATAAGAAGAGCCCTCATAGTCTGAGATGTGCTACCAGTGTATGGCACATGATAACAAAATAAAAGGATCTTCAAGGGTGGGAGGGGGAAGGGAAAGGAGCACTTTTATAAATAATATATTCAGTGGTCAAAGAAAGTTATCACCTTTTATGAAGTGTTTGGGATTCATTATGCATAAAAAGCACAGCAGTGCTTCTACTATGCATGGCATCAGGATGTGATTATTAAGCATTACAGCCACCAACTAAGTGATTATTGGTGTCATCATTTGTTTACCTAACCAAAACCTAGGCTGCCACCTCTCATCAGTGGGAACAAACAGCTGATGTGTTTGACCAGTGCCAAAGAAACGCTTGGATTATTCACAGCAAGATGATGTCCCCATCCTTGTGGGTTTCATTTGGTATTCATTGTAATAGCACTGATCCTAATGAATTCATTTGGTATTCATGTGGATGTCACATGTATTTCCAGAGATGTTCTGCTGTAATTTAGCATGGGTTAATGGACACCTCTATTAAAGTGTTATTGAAAGTTTGACATTCAAATAACCCAGTTTAAAATCAGACAAACCTTGATATTAAAGCTGAAGTGAGGATGGGGGGAAGGGAGAACTTGAGCAGGAGGCGAGACTGAAATGCCATGTGAAGATAGTAACACTTCTCTGCCTGCTAGGAAGAGAAAACTGTCCTATCCCTTCCTCTCTCCTTCCTCCCCAGACTAACCAAAAGCAGAGTTTTGACTGTTTCCAGAGACTTTGTGATGAGGCCACTTTCCATACCCAACTCGGCTCTGCCTTTAGGGTCAGCCTAGCTGGCTGTTACCCTGCCAAACACTGTACCAGGGCAGGGGAGAGGCTTTGGGAGCTCATAAAACCATGGTGTTTGGTAGCACTTCCAGACTAGGCATGGAGGCATCCCACCCCTGATCTGTGACCCTGCAACACCAAATGCATCACTAGGATTGCAGAAGGGGGTTGAAATGAGCAGAAGCCCTTTTACTTTCCACTTCTTGTAATTCTGGAACTATTTTTTCTGTGGTACAGATGCAGAAACCAGGTGACGAGGCTGCAGGAGCAGCTCAGAAAGTGGCAGGTTTAGAGACCAGTGTCTTGCGACCTAAATGTGCTACTGAACAGAATGAATTCCCTGTTCACTTTCAAGGAGCTCAAACCACGTTTGGTGCATTGCCAAAAAGTCTTGAGATGACACAGAGAATCCCCAAGCTATTATATTATAAAGAAATACTGTCTGGAAAGTCTTACAGAAATCATCTTCCTTTTTCTCTCAACATGCTCTCTCATGGTACCTTTGACAATGAAGAAGTCAACCCTTCCAGGTGCTTCCATAAGCACTTTTAAGGACTCAACAAACACTGAACATGCTTATCCTGTATGTGCCAACAGTGGAATATATGATGATAGACTTGTGGTGTAAAGCTTTTGCTCACATTCATTTAGGATGACCTGCACAGATATTAAGATTTTGACCAAAGGGAAAGTCTGAATTGGTGAGTAACGTGACCAGCCCAAACCTGACAAAATCTCAGCACCACACCACCACATTCTAACCACACATGCAACCCATATACAGTAATTGTTTATATTAGACACAGAGACAGTATACCACGTACTTGGGTAACATAATCATCACTTAAACTGACATTTCACCAACCATGAAATAAATTGTAAGCCACAGAATAAATGGGTTTTTTTCTCTGCATTGTATTAACACTACTCAGCTCCACTCGTGCCAATGCAGCCCCGGTGTTTCCATGATAAGTAAAGCACTTGAAATACAAGAAACCTATGAACAAATATCCATCATGCAAAATACGTGAGGCTGTGGTCAGCCCCGAGGTTTGAAATGCCACTTGTTGCTCAGCCTTCTGGCTTTTGTGAGTACTTCCATTACACAACACTCACAGCAATGCAAAAACTCATCCGATCATGGAATTCATTTGTTCGTGCCTGCAGATTAAATTGCTGGCTATAACACAGCGTGTGCTGGTTGTGGCTGTTTCCTAAATGCTACTTTGGGAACAGATGCCTGATGTAAACTAACCTCCTCCCATTTTCTTTGCAAAGGTTGAAATTCAACCCTGTGCAGAGGTTCTCCACAAACCTGTTTATTAAATCCCACCAAAGTGCCCAAAATAGGAGTTAATTAGGATTTAAGTGGTGCGTAACTTTATGAAGGGCCATTAAACAGCTTTGACCTTTGTTATCTCTGTGGGTTTATTTGCACATCTGTGCTTGCTTTTTCTGATAAAATACCTTGTTGTGTTTCCCACCACGTATAATCAATATCTCTTTGAGAACATCAGGGCTGAAATCCTAACAAGTCAGTGGCAAAATTCCCACTGACCACAGGGAAAGGAGGCTTTTGCCTGATCAGAGCAGATACCTGCCATTACTTACTGAAGCTCTCAGACACTGAGAGGAAAAGGAGTGGGTGAGTGACAGACACTCCTAGACTGCACAAAGAGCAAACTCCCATCAAGCAGCAACATCTGCAAGAAAGGAATTCTCTCTCTCAGAAAGCAAAGGCAAGCAAGGTTAATAGTTCTGTTCTAAGCAAAGAACGAAGCTTTTCTCAGCAAAGCCAAGGTTTGCACGAATTGGAGATTTCTTGCTTCGTGGCCAGCCCCAAACTGCCAAACTTTCCCTGGGAAAAAATAAGGACTGCCATAAACTTCATTATCTTCTACTCTTAATTGCAAAGGATAAGTTTCCCATTAGGTAAGACCTTACTATTTAGGAACTAAATGCTAAATGCTTGGCCTTTACCCCATTTCTCCTGTATCTTGCTTTATAAGATGGAACTATACAGCTTGATGTAGCAATAAATAATTTTTGTAAGTTTTACTGCAATGCTGTGTGCCACTAATGGACAATTCTGCACTATTTTCAAGAGAGGGCACAGTCTGAATCCCAAAGCAGCTGCTTCTGTTTCATTAAAAGCAAAGTCCCTTCCCCACTCCATTTCAAGCACCAGTCAGTTTTCTTTGATCATTTCTCATCTCCCACCAAATTATGGGGAGATCCAGCTCTTCACATCCAATAATAATGGTCTTGCAAGCTCTAGCCTTTACACGAGACTGTGTAATTGGGTACAGTTCTGTTGAGGTGTTTAATACAGCCATGGCTCCTGACCTTCTGCCAGCAGGAGAAGAAGAAAGACCTTGCCTCGATTCATCTACAGTGGCTGCACAACGACTCAACTTCTCTCATCTGCATTTTTCCCTGAGATTAATGAGCAGTGGGGAAGATCCCTAAACTTAAATGAGCTGGAATAGAATTCTGAAATGAACCTTGCCTATTAGATGGTGTTGGAAAGAGATTTGCAGGGAAAGTCTTTCTCTGGGAGCAATCATTACAAGAGAGGTGGCTATTTAGCTTTGTGGTTCAGGAGCCCAGCAAACATCTAGTAGACACAGGTTCCTCATCCATCTCTGCTTCCAGCTCTTGTTGCTTTGCATGTGCCCTCCTTACACTTGCACCTCTGTGCTGTGTGTAGCACATAAAGGGGGTAATGCAGTACCTAAATAAGCCAATAAGAAACCTGGAGAGGTGTTGCCCCATCCCCGGCAGTGCTCAAGGCCAGGTTGGACACAGAGGCTTGGAGCAAGCTGCTCTAGTGGAAGGTGTCCCTGCCTATGGCAGGGGGTTGGAACTGGATGAGCTTTAAGGTCCCCTCAACACAAACCAGCTTGGGATTCTATGATCCCAGCTCCTTCCTTCAAGAGTCACTCAAAAGTGAACAGTGTTAAAAAAAAAAATAAAAATAAAGGGTTATGTTTGGTTTTAAATGCTCCTTTTAAATGAAAAAAAGGTGAAGTCCAGTTAAGGCCAAGACGCTGCAGGCTTAGGATGACAAAATTCACCTTTGCTTTGTATTTTGTAACTAATAGTGTGATACTTCGAACAACTCAACTGCTGCACTTCTTGGTGTAGCTTATTTAAGCATAAAATACAAGAAATAAACACCTGAATTAATATTAACATATTTTATAAGTCAGGAACAGTCTTCAGCAGTAGACCTTTTCCATCCCATTCAATTCACATTTATACCACACGTGTTAACCTTTTTTGATACCTTCGAAATAACAATAATAATAAAAATATCTCTGTTTTTCTCTGTCTTGCATGCAAAAACATTCATTATTTTTGGTCCCCTTTGGGCTAGATCCAAAGGTCTTCAGATCAACAAGAGCTTTTAATTTGTGTCTATGGGCTTTGGATCAAGCCTTTAATTATAATTGCATTGCCCCTTTAAGATGCAGGACCCTCTTATTTCCCCCTGCAGGTTTCTGCTAGCAACTCTAGGATCCAACACAAGGCTCTCTTAACACCTGATTAAATATTAATCCAGAGGTAGGGGCCTTATTCTTTTATGACACTTTCCCTAGAAGCTCCTATTAGTAAATCACAGTCCAGCACAAGAGGCAATGTGGCCATTCCATTATCCTCAGTTCACAAAGAGGCATTAATTCTTAATAAACTGGCCTGATTATAGTAATACTCGAAGGATGCAAAATAAGGGATAGACAGGTTTACATCCATGCCTAAGATTAAACACATGTACGATGCAGGGAGACAAGGTGGGGAGGGAAGGGCTGAGAGAAGAGGGAAGGATGTAAGCTGCAGCCTGAATTCTAGTACAAGAGACTACAGCAGCAGCGTGCTGGTAAGTTTTTCTGTGCCTCATTCAAAACGTCTGCTCCTCAAAGAAAAGAAAAATAAAATCAAGCTTTTTATGTTTTTTAAATTTAGAGCAGGACAGCCCTGCTCCCAAGGAGTGGCACGTGCTACACAGCATCTCAGACTTCAGAGTAAGTAGCTCCCAAAGATTCAAAATAAATCCCTGTATTATCACCCCAAAATGCTGGGTAACACAAACACAACTGTGTTAACCAATAAGGACCCTCAAGTCCAAGCTCAAAAATCAAGAGTACTTCAATATTCCTGTAACAGCATTCCTGCACTTTTGCTGTTTTACAGGCAGCAATACTGAGCAAGGAACCTGCTGCAGGTCACATGTTACTTTACTGTTGCTGTCAGCCTGGGCTGCTGTGATAACAACCTCTTTTAACTGTCATTTCCCATGGCTGCAAGCAATGCTGGAAGGTCTCTGGGGTAAACCACTGCCAGCAACTTAAGACATCGGAATCACTGCAACCTCTTCTGAAGTCTTACAAAAAACTATCTACAGCACTAAGTGATACGCATTAGGTTTAACTGTGTCGTATCCCACAAGTAGCTTTCACATCCCTGCCAAATTCACTGGAACAACTTGTAAGGCTCCACAAACACCTTTGTAACATGTTGCTGAAATAGAGGACTCCCACCAACATTCACCAGCTAGTTCATGTGGGCTATGGCTTAAAGCCCTGGTAGAAGAGCAGCCCAGAGCATGCTGTGGCTGTTATTGCCAGCAAGTGGACTTGTGTAGCTCAGCTGCCTCCAACTCCCTGCTGCCTTTCTACCAATGACATTCCTTCTAAGGAAGGAAAAGAGACATCTAGTCTGCTCTAGCAGTGTGACACTACTGCTGGCATTATGTACCTGGTAAAAGAGATAGCTAGGTACAGAAAATGGTTTTACAACTGTGCCTGTAATACAGGCATGCTTGAGCACATGGAAAGAGGTAATGTGAATTCAAGCTGCTCCCATCCAATGCCAGATCCCAGCAAGTCCTCTCTTCTTTTCATGGTGGCTTTCCCTCAAAATTATTTCAATATGCAGTAAGTTTGGAGTTGAGCATGGTCTCGTGCTTAGAAAATGATATATAGGCATGGCCATCAATGAGAACAGCCTTCAGATGCTATCATGTAACAGGGCCACTCTCTGACATGAGTGGTAGTGATGATCCTTGCTGATTAGAGCAGTTAAAACTTTATAGCATACCACAGAGAAAGGCTGTTACAGCCTCCAAGGATGGACACGCAGATTCTCACATGCAATTTCCACATTCGGCTTCTCCCAAGAGCATTATTATCTTTTTACTGTAGTGACCAAACCATGCAATTCCTCAAATCCTTTCCAAATGTTAATGAAATCGAATAAACCATCATACACTTCAGGGAATTGTACAGAAATAGCAAGTATTTAAGAGGAACCAAACACTGGCAAACCTCTCTGGAATCAACTCTTCATATCTGGGAAAGGCAGGATCCACTTTTTACATGGGGAAAGCCTCAGGCTGTTTTACATTTTGAAAGAAATTTTGATAGGTGTGTAAAACAGCTCAATTATAGTGTAAAGGTATTGGAGCCATTTGATGCCTATTCATTACCTCGTTATGCCAGACCTAAATTCAGACTTTAAGACAGGGGATTGCAATGTTTCCACTGAAGCTGAAGCAACTGTTGTGGTTTGGCCTGGCAGGCAGCTAAACCCCACACAGCCATTCGCTCACTCCCCAGAGCAGGATGGGGAGGAGACTCAGAAAAAAGGTAAAACTTGTGGGTTGAGACAAAGACCCTTTTATAGGACAGAAAAGGAACACAACGATAAAAGGACCTGCAGAACAAGTGATGTGCAATGCAGTTGCTCACCACCCGCTGAGTGATGCCCAGCCAGTCCCCAGCCAACTCGCCTGGTTTGACTGCTCAGCAGCACCCCCATGGTATGGGATACTCTGGGGACGGTCAGGGTCAGATGTCCCCACTGTGTCCTCCCCTGCCTGCTCTCTGGCAGAGCATGAGGAGCTGGAAAGTCCTTGAC
>JANHGB010041691.1:0-25743 GCA_026283785.1 Coracopsis vasa
TGCACAGGGTTAAAACTAAAGTGAGACTATAGTGGTAAGGTGTCAACAAAAGAGTGAAACAAAGAAAGAAATCCTTACTGGTGACCCACAGTATCAGAAATAATGCTAGGGAGAAATTACAGGTACTCTTTGCTACTGTGTTTGACAGGAGAAATAAGATCCTGCAAATCAACCTTGAGAATACAGAAACAGAAATATGCAACTAGAGGAAATTATTCCAATGCCAGATAAATACAGCAGGCACAGATGCAGCAGTGTGCTCTGCTCTGGTTAAGCTATTGGAGACACTGAGGTTTTTGAGAAAGACAATCAAATGATTCTGAGACTCCAATGAGATTAATGCATCTGTGAATGAGTATCACCAGCTAACCTTCTAAATTAGCCACTGTACAAATGCTAGATCTGCAACTAGGTTAGGAAAGAAGAGGGTTGTGTGAAAGTAAATAAGTAGATAAACAAGAGAGCCATTTGACTACAGGTTGAATGCATCACTCTCATGAGAGCTCACTGACTGCTACTAAAGAGAAGTAACCTGAGGTCTTGCAAATGAAGGTGAGGAGTCTTCACATTTTAAGTTTTCTGAAGACTTCCCTCACAACTGCTATAACTCACTGTACATCCTCTAGACTTAGTTTTCTCCTGGTAACACAGACGTTAGTCTACCTTTATCATATAATCAAGACAAATTCTACTGCCTATTTAGGTTGACAATAGGCTAGTGGAAGGGAGAACTTCTTGTAGAATCCCGGGGTGGTGCCCTGACAATGCTTTTATTTTGTTCAGTTTTTCTAAACTTACTTCCATTTCAGGGCTGATACAGCTCCTGCTCTAGGGTCAGAATACATATCACTTCCTCTTTATATGAACCCTGTGTTACCATTCACCTTTGATTCCCTTCCTCTCTCTACTTCTGCTATTATAATTTCAGATTTTACCAGAAGGAGCCACTAGATCACTTAAGCAGACCTCCAGTATAATGCAGGCACTAACTTTCACCCAGCTACTCTCTCTGAAACCTACATACTTCAGTGAAATGAAAGCAAGAGATTAAATTCTATACTTCAGTGAAATGAAAGCAAGAGATTAAATTGCACACTGCAGGAGACCTTGAAGCACAAGCTGTACCCAGGGACTCTGTACTAGCAGAAAACTGGGCAAAATACATGCAGATGATTCCATCAAGAAACAACAGCCTCCAGTGCAGAGAAAGATAGTGAGCCACAAGTCTGGCATTCAAAAAGACTTCTTCCCAAGCCAGAATCTGGAAGTAGAAGATGCAGCACATAAGAATGACTGACCAGATAAAAGAATTCTGTTTTTCTCTTAGATGTCTATACTATTTCTCAGCAGTGGAAGACTTATTTTCAGCCCTAACTGCTGGTGTTTAGGAGAAAATAGAAAAGCAAAATACAAACAAAAACCACTAGAGCAGTGTGAATAATAATGGAAAAGCCCTCCCTTACTCATAGTAGAAATCAGGCTACCTAAGATTTTGTTATAATTTTAATGCATCTGAAGGCTGATATAAATTCTGACTCAAAATATGATCTTGTCAATTTGCTTCTGAAATTTTAAAGTAGATACACAATCAAGTTTCTAATCCAAGCAACAATGAACCTACCGTCTTTACCTGCACTTTTTTTGTCCTAATTTTGCTATACTCTTAGACAGAGGGCTGGAACCTTACAGAAGGAATGAAACTGCACGGTTTAATTCTCTCCCCACTGGGTTTCACCACGCTTTCACAGGCACAGATTGAACTACCACAGCAGGAATGACACCTTCTGAAAGCACTTTGCAGCAGAAGTCCATACAGAAGTCTGTGTATCAATAATAGAAACCCTAACCTATACCAACAGGCAGTGCAAACTGCACCCACAGGATCAGTGATTTCTCCACTATTCTGCCTTACGAAAAATACTTCTTATCTCAGAGGAAAAAAAGGTGACTTAATGACACTAATTACCAAAAATGCAAGGAACAGGCTAACAGCTCAGCGTTCTGCTATAGGGTGCTGAGCCTGAGGTAGAACTAAGGGACAGTCACCCCACTGGTAATTAAAAAGGACAAAGTGCCTAAGCTCATTACAGATTTTAATACATGCGCTTTGAGCATACAAGAAATGAGAGATATCAGGCAGCTGTCAATCCAAGGTAGACTTCTTCATGACTTAATTTCCACCCCTATCAAGCCAGCAAGTTTACCTGTTTAATGGTCAATGCCTTGCATGACACATTATGGACTACACAAATTCATTTTCATTAGTTTGCTCTTCACTTTGTATTTCAGTCCCTCAACCCTGTTCCCTCTGAAAGCACATTAAAAAGTCCCCCAAACCATTATTTACATTCATTAGTTCTCAGTTTACAGAATGATACACATTACCAAAAAATAACATCACAAGTAATGACCTTGTTTGGCTGTACTGCAGATAAGAAGCATGAAGGTCCTCAAGCAGTGTAACACTCCAGCAAGCTCAGAAACGGCTGCTCTAACAGACCCATGGGCTTCAGCAAGGCCACTAGCCACTTAATCTGCGCACCACGAAAACTTGTTTCCAGGCTTGGCAGCTGGTACTTACGTCACAAAGGCTGCACTTGCCAAGCAGTTCCAGAAAGTTCAGAAGGGAGGGATTATCAAGGCATTTCCCTCCCTCTCCTGTTTCATTCCTGATTGCTAGGGATGTGCCAGCTACTAATTAGTGTAAGGCAGAGACAGCCTGTAGCTGCTCTGATTTACCTCAGCTTTACCTGGTCAGCCTTTCCTATGCCTCCCCAATCAGACTACGAAATCTCTGTAAAATTTAAGGTTGGACTTCAGCTCGAATCTTGGAAATTCAGACTGTTCCCCTCATACACAAATCAGAGTAGAAGTAGAGCTTGTTATGTAAAAGGTTACTGTCAACCTCAAAAGATAATTTAGAGGAACATTCATGTCACCACTTGTTTCCCTATATGTGTCAAATCTTTCATGTCCTTAAGACAAATGGCTGCATCCTTGATGCAATGCCATCTCCTCTGCCAGGTGCAACAGTAGCAAATTGGGGATAGAAGATTTCCAATGCCAAAAAGACAGATCTGTCCACATGGACAACCTTGTCCTGACAGCCTGGTGCTACTGTGATCTGATCTTGCTTACATACGCACTTTGCTTTGCTTGTCTTGCTCCTTTCCCTCACAGATCCTGAACACTACAGTACCAAGCTCACTATCAAAAGCCTTGTTCTGTGACAGCAGAGCAGGGAGGAAATGGCACAAAAGAGAAACTACAGCATGTCTAATTTTAGCTTGCTTCTATTTCTGACAGAGTAACTTCAAAGCCAGCAAAAAAGTTGCGGTCTGCTCCCATTAAAATGCATGATATTTTCCAGTTTCCCCATCAACTCCAATAGGAGAACCTCATATTAGGAAAAGCATACATCACTGAATTCAAACAAAACATATATAAGAGAGAGTTGTGACAAGGGGGTGTTTTCAACAATGCTGTAGGGACACAGTGACCTGCTCAACATTCATCCTAGTTTGCAGGACTGTAAAAACCCAAAAGAAAAGCACATCAGCAACGGGAAGAAAGAAAAAGGGGGGATAAAAGACAACGAAAAAAAAACCCCTATGACTTATTGTAGTCAGTACTCATTGTACAGCTCCATTCAGCTCAGCTGCCTTTCCCTTAGAAGAATAAAACCACAGCTGTGTAGGCAATGCTTGCTTTAACAGGTAAGTACCTCTTCTTGTACCCACATATCATCCAATACTTATCAACAATTACATCCATCTATAAGAGAGAAATGAATCTAGAAACACTTCCTACTACACACACTTGTATCCCATCTCATATAAGCTAGGAGCCATCATGCGACTACAGCATATAAGGAATCTCGAAGGCCCCATCTGCAGCCAACAAAGCACACTGGCAGGAAATGAGTTTAACCACGCAACTAGAAAGAGAAGCACAGGACTTGTGGAGTTTTGAAGGAATATGATCGCTACTGGAAAAACAATATGACTTTTACTAATAAGCAGCTTTCTAGTCATAAGACCTGAAAATATTTAACTAAATACAACCTGAACTGAAGGTAAGCTCAAGCTTGAACATGCTTTAAAAACTGGAGAAAGTTGAATGTGGCTCCTGAATTAATCCCACAAGGCTGGGACAGGAGAGAAAGGAAGCAATGCCTGTGTGAACTCACATGTACAACTCATCTTTCCCATATTAGGATAGCTATTAAATTGCCACTTCAAAATGGTTAGGCACTGAAGAGAGTACATGAGACACTATCATTGACTCAGGATGAAAGTCAGTAAGAATATCAAGACTTTTTAATAAGACAAGTCTAAATGATTTAAATGGCACTTAAATGAGAATCAATGCCTCTACCATCTCATTCTTTATTCCTTCTACACTCTCATTAATGCCAGTCACTTCCCAGCCACAATAACTTTGTGACCAAGGCCATCTACTGGTGAGTGGGGTTTGCAAATTAATGGGGGTTTTGTTGGCCAGATTTAATCCGTGCTTGTCAAGATTAAGACACATGCATTGAAATCGTGCTAAGCAGCTGTCAGTAATTAGTAAACATGACCATACTTTTGGATGAACAAATGAAAAATTAAGGCTTCCCAAACTCCCCATGAACCTAAAGAAACATAATTTCACCCCAGGGAGAACAACGTGGTACTTTCAATCTCCATCTCCATTTTAAGCATAGTCCAGACACTTGGTGAATTAACTGTTCTGTGTAAAATGAATCAGAAATGTCAGTGTTCCTAATAGAGATGAATTTTACCCTGAAAATCACTACCAAACCTGGTAACATTGTTTCTAAGAATTATTGGGCTAAAACTGCAAATATTTTAGATGGGTATGCATGCAGATTTACAGCCATTACACCATGATTACAATTGTCCTTGTCCCCTTGACTTAAAGCAGCAGAAGTGGAAGTCAGGCAAGGAGACAAAAAGGAAACAAATCACACCCAAATCCTTACACACTGTGATTTCCAAGGTGATGTCTGAGACAAATCAGCTACAGAAAGCGGGAACACTAGCATGCTGTGACAGAGATCCCCGCATTGTTCTACTGTTCCCTGTTCATCATTATTATTCCCAAATTGTGAAGATGTTTCTAATAAAACACTTCCTTTAGTTCTTTAAAAATTCTGTAACACTTATGTTAGTATTACGGCTTTCAGAATAAGGTGTTTGAATGGCAGCACTGGCCATCCCTAGATTACAAAACTATACTCTCCTCCATATTTTTCTTAGATCAAGATGAAGCAAACTTAACCCTTTACTCATCATTTTTTCCATGAGATTTTGGGTCAAACTTGATATAGAAATGTACTCACTAGAAACTAGCTTGAAGACACTAAATACATTTCTTATCTTAAATAACAGGAAGTTTGGGGAGATACTTTTGAGTAGCAACATAGAAACTGTAAAATCTTGTTTTGCCTTACCAAGCAACATGGAAGAAAAGTATTTCCACAAGAGAAAACATGGATACCATAAGATGACAAAGGCCCTTCACTGACTTTCACTTCAGTCTCATTTAATTGCTATGATGATCAGATTTATGACAGAGAATTTATGTAGAGATGGCAGGTAAAATAGAGTCAAAGCTTCCTGTAAACTTTGATTCTTTAAGATGCATATTTGTCCCTTCCTTCCAGGTTGGGTTTGGAGCATGTTCATATCAAGCCACAATTTTACAGTGAACAAAACAAACATTTTTCATTATTAGTTATACAGAAGGGTTTACTCCGCCTTTGCTTCCAAAAATGGTGCACTCGCTAGTAAAAGGGTAATCCCTTATCAGTCATTACAGACTCCCATTTTGATAGATTAATCAAACAGAAAAGGTACTACTAAAGTAACCTACATTAAAAATTATAATTTAGCAGCATTTCTAGATAGACTTCCAGTACTTAAATGTGAAAGCAGACACTCCTGAATATAAAGATGGCTTTGCTGGCTTTTATCTTCTTTTGCTCCATAATAATGACTTCTAGAAGTGCATCTACACGCTTTACTAGTGTTCTGCTTGTTTCTCCTGTTACTATGTCAAATACATACGATTGCAGCTTCTTGCAGCACATCATTCAGTGGCCACACTGGACATGCTTGCTAGCATCACTCCAGCAAATGGCCCACAGAATAATAAATATCTTCCACTTTGCCTCAAACATTTCCAGATTGACTGCATACAAAATGGCTATATATAATTTTAAATACAGCATTTTGTTTCTCCCCTGAAGACAAGGACCTCTGTCATCACTGAACTTTGTGCAGAGGAAAAATCACAAACTCTCCATTATAAGGCCAGGCTGCTGCTAAGGCAGAACAAAATACCATAATTATTTTGCCAAGATTAGACATAAAAAACCTTGTTGATAAGTGTTAAAACATTCTTCGCATCAAATCACTGTATCAAAAGAGCTGAACCATGTAAATTTAATTTATACCTTTCAATCACTACTGTGAATCACAGCAACTATACTTCACGCTTTCAAAACACTGCACAGATCTCTATAACATGCCTGGGTAGAAAGTTAGCTTTATCTTTAAAGTTGAGATAGTGAAGAAAAGAAACTGTTATGATGATCTCCTGTTGATCTGCACATAAAAACTACTAAAGTTACACTCACCTGTAATATGCCCGTAACAGAGATAATCTGAGAATCAGGAAATAGTTCAGTTGCAACATTTAATGACTTGCTCATTTCTTCAACAAGCATTTCAGGGGACTTTATTTAGATTCACTGTCAGGTAGCACATTTAAATTCATGGTTTTTACTACTTTTTCTTTCATAAATCTCTAAGCTTGCCTGTATGTTATTGAATTAAAAGGAATGTTGGTTTTATTTTTTCAAAATATATGTGTCAGATTGATTCATCTTCCCAGTGAAATGCTGGAAATTTTTTCTTACTCCAGTCCTATACCAAATACTGATAATGGCACTAACTTTTTTAATCTCAAATGTATTCAAAAGCAAGATTACCTCAAAATGAACTGCTGAGGCTAGACAATCTAAGAAGTCCATCTACCTCTATTTCATCTGGCATATTATTCAGTTACATATTGTACAGTCCCTAGGGAAAAAAGAAACATAGTAAAATAACTCAGAGGGGCCACCAGCCAGGAAAGTGTTGTTTATCTTCAAGTAGAACCATTTCTTCTCAGAATGTAAGAAGTCAACATACCCGTAACACTGGCCTATGTGAAACTGTGCTGTGTAAATGCCTTGGATGAGCATCAGTACCAATTAAACTTGTACTAGCCTGTTCCAGGGAAAAGGCTTTATTGTAATGCCGCAGCATAGAGTAAGTTTCAGGAACAATTTTGGGAAATGCAACATACAAAATTCATCCCTCTTCTGGAGGGGAAAGGAGAGGGGGGAAAAAGAGACTGAACATCTACAATGGAACACAAAAAGACTGTAGAAGGCATTTATTCTAATAGCCTTGGATGTTCAATCCGTGTAATTGTCCAGTCTGGTTTTGCTCCTTCTGTAAACTCCCTTTGGAACCTGCAAAAGGAAAGACAGTAAATGAAGAGTTGTTAAAATTTACTTGATCCTTAAAGAGCTACTAATACCAACTAGAAATTGTGAAGAAATACTTTATTTCAAAGATATTCCTGTAAGAGCTCCTTAGACTCTGATGCTTATGCCCCAAAATGGAATATCAAAATTAATTCTATAGTAAGAAACACAGTGCACTGACTTCAGAGTATTTTGGTTCAGATCCCATAGACAGTATCAAGCAGCAATAGTAAAGACCCTGATACCAACAAAGCACTCAGTTTTCATAGCAGTAACTATGAATATGGCTTCGTGTCAGATCTTCATCTCTAGATAATGGTTTTCATTTAATGGGACAGTAACTGTATTGTAAAGGGAAATCACATGCCATGCAGTCTACCTGAAAATTTTCATTTTTACTGAACCATGCTTTAAAAGTAAATTATCTTCAGAAACACATCAAGCTAACAGTACCAGTGAATCTCACAGTTGTTACTAGGAAAATGAAACCCTCTTTTCATACAGTCTTCTTCCTTTTGTAGTCATAATGTCTCCCTCCCTGAGCATGTCAGTTTTGATTGCTGGTCATCTAAAGATAGGTCTGAACTTCAAGCTGAATATTGATGCTCTAAGTGACCTGCCCATTGTCAACACAAGCAGTATAACCTCAGTGCTTTGCAATTACATGCAAATCCACTACTGAAAACTGTCTTCTCCAGACACCCAAATACTTAATAGTAGGCTTCCAAGGCCTGCAGGATCTTTGCTAATTTGAATTTAGGTTGGCACTGTTAATAGCAGAAGGACCACATACTTGCAAAGATATTTCTGCTAGGGATTAGGAAGATATTTAGGGCTTTATGTAGACTCTTGAAGTTAATGGAACCTCAGAAGCCTCCAGATGTAAGGAAGATGCTGAATTCAGCTAAGGTATGGATCCACAAAAATCCATCCAAGCAAAAAGCACTGGTGTCCTCAGAATGCTTCCTTTGTTTCAGAGCTCCTCATCAACTAGACCCATAGTCTCGCCATTTCAAATATGGGTGTAAAAGTCATTGATTATATTGTATTTCTCACACAAAAATCCTCACTTCTCCCAACTTGTGATAATGTTATTTTCAGTACCTTTTGCCAGCTGTGCAGGTATTTCTGCACTGCTCCAACATCAGTACACTAACACAGACATTATTTACCAGCAGTCCTATGAAAATTCCTCCACATAATGTGTTCTTTGAGTACTTGGATCAGAGTGGTATGAACTATCTGAACACCAGGTGATGTTGCCTTGTGCTAACTTTGTGCAGAAAGCATTTAGCTAAATAAATTCCTCTTCATGAGCTACTTTTTCAACTAACTGCAGTTCTGACTTTTGTGTGGAAAGTGACAAGTCAACAGCACCACACCCAACTGCTTGGCTTGACTGCATTGCTCTTAGCTGTGCTGTAAGAGATGGAAAACAAGGACTGATATTGGCCTAGTTCCTGAGAGCTGTAGGAGTGGTACAGGAAAGGATCAGAAACCTCATTCATTGCTCCAACTACTGCTCTTTCTGACAGAGTTCCCACTAATGTCAACTCAGAAGCAAGGTAATAACATAATGACTTTAAGGGGTACTTAAAAAAATTGACGCAGTGGAAAGCTGGATGAGAACTTAGATTAAAGGTAAATTAAAATATAACAAGTTCTGCACTGGCACAGTGTGAATGCTTTCAGCTCCTGAACTGCTTTCCATGCAGCTAACCCAGGTATATGAAGAAGAAAAGGGACAAGTAAACTTACTCATAGTTTGCTGTTAAAAGATGTTTTTTTTCTTTTGAACTTTCATCTCCAAACACAATCTGGAAAACTTTGGTTTCACCTGGTACTTCGTCAGGTAGGTTAGCACCATTCAGATACCAGAAACACATCAAGATGCTAACAAACTTTCTTCCTGTTGGAAATAAATCAAAGCATAAGGTAAGACCTCACGTTTCTCATTGGTCAAATACTCGTTACCTAGCATATATTCTAATGAGACCCTGGAAGGGCAGCTGACTTCAGCCATAAAGAATGCATGATAGAATAATAAATGATAAGGCTAATTAAAACCATATTCATGCTGTTTAGCAACAATAAAAATGTACTCTGTAGAAAGGTAGTATTTTATCATGAGTATCATGTGATATTGTATGTAATCAAACCGTGTGAAAAAAGCTAGTTACCAAACTCCAAAGCCAACTACTGATACTATGGAAGTATGAGAGCAGTTGAAACTCAGGAGCAATCTAGGAGAAATAAAAAAAATAAAACTCCCTATGTCCCAAAATAGGAAAAAATTTCACTGGTCTAACAATTTTAAATGCTCATTGGAAGACCCATGGTTAGACTACAAACTGTCTCTACCGTGTCTGAGCTATTAATGCTGGAGTTCAACCCAAAGAAAAAATTATTTGAGCTCATCAATAGCTTAAAAAGTCCTAGAATAAAGTCTATTCCACGAAAACAGAATAGAAGTGAGGACAGCAAAATTTATTTCATTATTCAGCCTTCATTATTCTTCTTGGCAGATGTATTTTCACTGCTGAAGCAAACAGCTTTCTGCATACAGTAGAATAATTGGTTTTAAGTGGTTTGAGACTGCTAAGGACTAATAATATGAAAAATCTGAAATTACAGAAGAGGAATAAGCAAAACCTAAACAGAAATCAAAACAGTACCACCACTTACTAGCAATAATCTCTCAGTTTCTGATTTAAAAGAAAATCAAGGAATTGTATATAAAATCATAGAATGGTTTGGGTTGAAAGGGACCTTAAAGATCACCTAGTTCCAACCCCCATGCCATGGACAGGACACCTTCCAGTTGACCAGACTGCTCAAAGCCCCATCCAGCCTGTCCTTGAACACTGTCAGGGATGCGGCATATAGATGAACTACAAACAGAAAAACAAGGAACGAGAAACAGTACTCAAAACCACACCTGTAAGGAGAATACCTGCTTAGTAGCAAAATCAGGAAATAAGAGTGCCCATTGCTGAAATGGTTTAGAATTCTAAACATACCATCATCATCATAGTAAATGCGAACATCTCCTTCTGTTGTGTACATGATTGAATCAATGTCAGCTGCTAAAGCATCCCTGTGGCTGTCAGGGAGCAAAGAAATCTTTTCCTTCAGCACCTGAAGTACCTAAATTCAGAAAAACTGTCACTTAGTTTTTCATTAGGAAATTGAAGTAACAATCCTTTCAACTGCAGTTAATAAAATGAGCTGCACCATGTAACATATACAACAACAAAAGTGAAAAAACACTGGACATTTACTCACAAAGGACACTTCATCAGGACACTTCAACTTTTGCTGTGAAATCAGCCGCTTGCGTGTTCAAGTATCTGTAATCTATGCATCAAGACCCAGCAATTCATTTTGGGACAGCAAAGAAATTATATATTCAAACAACTTAGCCTTTATGCTAACAGGGAGATAAAACCACACTATGGTTTAAACCATTTCTGTTGAAAGAAAGGAATTTTGTAATACTCAAAAATTAAAGGATCATAAGGAATGAAAACGGAAGCCCCAGAATGCAGCTTTTCCACCTGAACCCAAAAGAGAAAAGTGAGAACTGTGTGTGAAACAGGAGTGAGCCTGGGTCCTGGCAGAGCATGGTGCAGTTTATGTTCATTGAGCTAGAGTAGGCAGGGAAGGCTGTCAGAGCTGAGTGTGCACATGCTGCAGGTATTGGCCTTGCAGGGCTCTTGCAGTAGCTGTGCCCTGGAGCAGCACCAGAAGGGGTATGCTTAGGTGTGTGCTGGGATCTCCTTCCTCTTCCACAAGGGTGCTTGGTCCCATCTGCTGCGCTTGGCCATGGGCTCCAGGCAGTCTGACAGCACAGCTGTACACCCCACACTCCCTCAGCAAATGTGCTCAAAAGCTCAGTTTAACCTATTTTAGTTTACAGTGCACCCTTCTGCTTTCAGACCTTGCCAGAACCAGGAAATGGAGAAGCCTAAGCAAGAGAAAAATAGTCAGTGGAAAATAGAAGTTGTCCTAACCTTGAGGTTCTGACTAGGCTCAGATGTGAAAAAGTCCTTTTAGCTGAACCACTTTGCTTCCATTTTTAAAATATGTATTTCTGTGCTCCCCCACCGCACACACCGCGTGATACTGTTTATTTGGTATTCCACATTGCTTCTTGAAATAAATACTAATTTATTCAACAGCAACAGCTTCAAATACCCCAGCTTGCTACAGAAACATAACAGAAAGTATCCCCAAAGGCCCTTAATGTATACAGAAAACAGTTCTGGCCTTCAGCTCTGCAATCAGAGACTCTTCACTGTTATTGTTAGACCAGTAAAGGCCATTGTTCCACTGTTTTATTTATGATTATGGAAAACTTGAAGGGTATTCAGGGGGAAAGAAGTGAAAACATACAATAAGAAAGGATGTGGCTGTTAAAACACAGCAGTAGGAATCAGGTAACACTATCAAGAATTGTTTTGTGTCTGGAATAAGCCAGCATCTCCAGTTTCAGTGTCTCCATCTGCAAAATGCAATTGTTTTCCTTTATCTGAGGTTTCACTAGGCTCACTGGTGGAAGCACTTGGTTATTATTACAGTCATGTTCTATGTGTTCGTTTTTTTTTCTAATAAGGAATGATTTTGGCACAAATCACTGGCAGTTACTCTCTTTGGTGAGGGAGATTTTAACTGGTAAAGAGGAATTAGCTAGCAAAGAGTTTTACTGTTCTAAAGGGCTGTTGCCACAGCAAATCCCTTATGGCTATTTACCGTCTGTCAAGGGTGAAGGTTGGGTTTGGACTGATTTCTTATGCTACCTCCAAACAAAAATCACAAAAACTAATGGGAATAACACAAGATAATTGTATAACCCTCTTTAATCTAAGGGAGAGGGAAACCGCTGTTAACTTATGCGAAGCATACACGCAGCCCTCCATGAACTCTGTGTTCAGAGGCTGGTGCAGCATGGGCAGTCAAACATACTCCTTACCTTCAAGCCTCATTCAGCTCTTTTCCACTGGTGGGGCCACATTTTGTTGAGGTAGGTACTGACTGAGATTTGAGACTGGATCATCAGCTGGCCTGGTAGTATCAAACACCCAGTTAGCCTCTGCTGGCCCGGCGCTGAAAGCTGATGTTCGGACATCACGTGGACTGCACATACAAGCCACATTTCCCGTGCTGCATAGAGCAGGCTCAGAGCCGGCCTCAAGAGCTGCCTTCCTGAGCCTCTGCGACTCAGAAGTCCTGGGAACAAAATCCAGGCCACAGCGTGTGCAGCACAGATAAGCAACTGGACTCTGAAGCCACAGGGAGAAGTAGAAATGACCTTTAAAATGGCAAGAGGCCACTCTGCACAAGAACGCAGGCACAGTCTTAAGAGCCAGGAGACATGTTCCCATTGCAGCTTTGCCAGCATCTCTTTGTATGCATCTGGCCCCTCATCTGAGTTGTCCTTACCTGTTATTTCCACATTAGCAGAAGGGGATCTCTTCTTCCTCACTGAGAGATGAGTCTTTGTTAACACTTACATGTAGCTTTGAAATACTTCTGCAGGCAGAGCTAGTATGGTGCAATACTATTTGATGGAAAAGACTTGACAAAGACAGGGCTCCACTTCTGTTAACAAAGCACTGCTCTCATTGGTGAAATAGTGACCCTCAAAAAGAAAGCAAAACAAGTCAAAACCTGCCTGGGAGATTTATAATTAGCTCACAATGGGAGTATCTCCCACCCTCTATCAGGCTACACCTTATTTTGCCCCTGGCTTCCCAGGCATGTGGAAATCTCCCAGGTGAGTGAAGCTGTGCCATTGCAGCTAGCTCCCTTACCTGCAAGTCAAAGGGAGCTGGCAACCTTTCATTCCCCAGTCATGCACTGAAACCACCCCCTCCCCAGCCAGGCGTTGAGTCCCTGCAGGCCCAGGCAGGTGTGATTTCCTAATGTGCTGGTGCAGTTATCACTTATCGCCTGCACCAGGCAGACGTTCAATGTGTGAACCTCAGCAGCAGGGATGCGTACCCAGAGCCATCAAAGCCTAGAAGGGCACAGAGCAGAGAAGCTGCAGGAGGGCACAGGCAGCACAGCAAGACCTCCGCTGCCTGGACTGCCTTTACACCGCTGATAGTCAGCCATTTGCCGGCCATGTGCACTGATTTTATTTTAGGCCTAAAATTCAGGGGTACCCCCTCAGCTAAATATCTTCACCTGGGGAGGATGCACAACTAAAACCAATTCTGTTCTTTAAAAAGCTGCTTTAAAGTTTGCTGGGCTTGCACGAAATGTTACTGCATGAACAGCCCAGGGTACTGGTGCAGCTTGTCTAGCACAAGCAACAGCAGAACTTCTTGGCTCAGTAAGAACGCCTCTCATGGGGGAAATAACTTAATCACTGAGTCACATCCTTGGGACTGACCAGGATGAGGCAGTTGAACTTGCAGAAGACTCAGTAGGGAGGTCACAGCAGCGTTGCCACAGCCCACTGCTACCATGGCACGTTTATGGGGAGCTTTGTGTGAGGGGAAACCCATCCATCTCCCACTGGTTTGGCTCTGGCTGAAGGCACAACTGATGTTTAAAGGAAACTTTGCACCCACAATTGCTTTGGTGGGTGCAGTACCCACACTTGCTAGTGCTGGACATGTTACCAGTAATTTGTCCCTCTCTTTGAAAGCTCAAGCACCTCTCATTTCCCTAGCTGGTGTGGTTTGGATGAGAAGGAGACAAGCTTGCCCTCTGACTGTGGTCTGCAGTGTACTTCAGATTGGTTTCTGAAGATCTAATTATGGACTAAGCTGGTCCTGGCTGTTTGTCTGAGTAAGGCTGTGAGGAAAGATCCATTTTAAAATCAATACATAAAGTGAAAATGGCTACATTTTTGCTTGCTTGCTTCTGATACCACATGGATTTATCATTATGTGGGTGCTGTGTGCATGGGAAGTCACTCTTATGATAGTAAACCAACGTGATGTGAGAAAGAATTGACCACAACTGCGGACTCAAGGGGTCTGTCAGGAGACAAATACTTGTTTAGATCACCCTGTGCCGCAGGGTGAACAGGTTCCCTCATTACTGAGGCCAGGAGGTAAAACAAAACTCACATGTTTTGTGTGTTGTGTTGATGCACTGAAACACTGGAAGGAAAAAGAGGGCTCAGCTTACCACCTGCACAGCTCTCTAAAGGGATGAAAGGGTTCTCTGCTCCTAGAAACTTCATTAGAACAGACAAGGCAGATTGCAGCATGTAGCATAGGACAAAAATGCAGGTAAGTGTCGTGGTGGAAGGACTTCCAAATATGAAATTTAAGGAAAGCAAGGGTACAAAGAGAATGTAAAGAATGTTCTTCCCAATTCAGCTTATCATGGAAAAATGTGAAAAGAGTGAAACTGGCTGTAAACGGAATAGGATAGTGAAAAGGCAGAGCATAACTACACAAAATGCTTGCACGCAGGCACTGAGGGAAGGAAAGCCAACAGAGGTACTGTTCCACAAGAATAGGCAAGGATTACTTGAATAGTTTCAGCTGTGTGAATTCAACTGTGCTGACCAAAAGTGATCAGGGAGAAGGTAAAAACTAGCTGAGGCAAGATTGTAAGCAACAGGGATGGCAAGCACAAATCAGACCGGGTTCTCCAAAACCCAAGCTGCAGGGTTTGGTCCAGAGCCCTTTCCAACCGATGCTGTTCCTGCAGACAGTGCTGGAGCCACGTCGCTCCCCCGGTGATGCACCAAGGATGGAGGTGCAGTGTGTCTGTCTTCCAGAGGGAGTTGTAACCACCGTACGTGTATGTGTGTGCTCTTTCCCTGCAGATACCAATGTCATACGATATATTCAGCTGACAGAGATGAAGCTCAGCAGATGTTCCCAGAGAGAGAAAGAAGCCTTGTGAAAATGAAGCCGCGTCAGCTGAAGTGCCCAAGGTGGAACATTTCCTTCCCAGAAGCTCATTTGGTGGATTTTCCTGTTTGCTCTGCCTCATCCTCATCTCCTCATCCATTCACCTACCCTTGCTCTTCATTGAATCCCAGTTTGGAAAATAAAAGAGACCTAGACACTGGATACGGCTGGTTGCCAACCATGGTAATACCCCTTCCCTGTGGCAGGAGAGCACAACGGCTACAGCTAGCCTTGTTCCAAGACAGTGTCACACACCTGGAGTAGGCCATGCTGGGGACCTTTCTGGTCCTGAGGTGACTGCCTATTACCTATTAGGGAAGCACGCCCAAAAACAACGACTTCCTGACCAGGCAAGTTGGAAACAAACAGTTCCTGCTCTGAGTGATCACTGGAGCTTGGAAGAGCTAAGAAACCAAGAGTGTCACCGGTCATTTCATAGGGGATGGCAAATGCCTTTTTACCATCAGTTCCCCCTGCCTGCTTCTCCAGTGTGTGTTATCTGTCTCCAGTGAGAGCTCATATGCTCCCAGTCTAATGCCAGTGAAAACTGTTTCTAAACATCCTCTTAATGAAAGCACAGAGCACCCTATGAAACCCCTGCAGAGCTGTCCCAGTGCCAGAGGAGAAGGCTGTGGGCTACCACAGAATAGTGAACGGACTGTGAGCGCGTGGTGTACAGTGTGAGGGAAAAACTGTGAAATAATTCATTAAAGGCAAATAAAAATTATTAATGGGCAACAAGTCCCGGCATTGCTTTTCGAAGGGACCTCTCGAGTTCCCTGTGTCCAGACACCACTGTCTAGGGGGGGTTAGCATGGGGTGGGGAACAAGGGGCATCTCCATTCTTATTGTGGCTCTGCCAGTGCCTTGCTGTGTGATCTTGGGCAAGTCACTTAGCCTCTCTGTGCCTCAGTTTCCCTGTCTGTACACTGGGGATAATACTACTTCCCTACCTCGCAGGGGTGTTGTGAGGATGTATTAGTTAATGTTTGTAAGTAACAGTACAGTGATGTACAGTGCTAAGTATTACTAGTACATTGGATTGAGGTCTTGATTCTCCCGCCTTGTGTTGGTGCTTCCTGTGTCTTGTTTTTTCTTCTGTGGGAGAACATGGTGCTGGCAGGGCAGGACAGGGCACAGCCAACAGCTTTGGAGCCCATTTCAGCAGCCCATAGGGCCTGCTTAGACCTCCAGCAGTCTGATCACCCCTAAGAGCTCAGGCTCCTTGCCTCAAAGGTCCTTTTCTGAAACTGCCAGTAATGAGATCAGAAAGTGCCACAAACACATTTCCAATGTGCCTGCCCCATCAGTGGTCCATGGGGACCTGCTCCCAGTTGCAGGATGTACATGAATGGTCTCATCCCATGGTGGTCAGTACGAAGTGAATGTACGCAGAGATACTTCACTTGGCCCTCAGCTGAAACGTGGAAACTGAAACACAGAGAGCTGTACAGGCGAAATTCAGCCAAATGCTGCATGCTTTGGTCCCAGCAGACGTGGTATCTGCATACAGTTGGCTATGGCATCCCACATTCCAGTTCTGGTATCTTGCACATTTTTCTTTAGCCAAAATTTGAAAGAGTTGATAGAAAAACATCAAGAGAAAAGGCAAATTTCTGCCATCATCTCTGACAAAAATGAAAACATATTCTTTAGGGCAGGGACACATCCAGCCCATGCTGGGGGTGGGAAGGGGACCATCTTAAAGTGACGTATAAGTCTCTGAGATAAGGCGGACCTACCTCAGTTGTGTGAAACTTACATTAGCTGGGATGGCACCAGAGGTTCGTGCTCCTCTGGTGGTGGAAAGCAGCTGCTTTTCGAAACTGGGAACATTGTGTACAGCCCTGTGAAGGAAAGGGCTGCATCCCAGAGGTGGCAGAGTCACCTGCTTCAGATGGAGCATGGTTCATACATGCTAGAAACAGCAAGCGCCTCTGCTCACCAGTACACATCTAAGCGATAAAAGGGGCTACAGGTGCTGCTAGGACAACAATCAAGTTAAAGAGGAAACTTGAGGGCAATTCTATATGTGAATGTTAACTAGACCAGAAAAGAAGGTTAGGCAGAGGTGTGCTTGGGTGCATGTAAGATGTACCTGGTACTGTATAAAACACAGATCTAACAAGATTCTGATTTTCAGGCTCATGCAATGCAATCCATACCCTAAATACATCACAGCACACAGTAAATTCAAATAGAGGTGACTCCCACCTACTTCATACTGCTCATGAGAGTAAATTCCACAGCTGTGTGTGTCTCCACTAGGAGTGAAATGAGGATTCATCCTGCAGGCCATGCAACAGGAGAGGATACCACCTACACAAGCAGCCTCTGCCCCAGGAAAGCTCAGGCAAGCAGAGGCAGGCTTGTTAGTCATGACCTTAATGTAAGAGAAAGGGCATTCTCCCATCACTGGAAATGTAGGTCCATGGAATGTCAACTTTGGAAACAATTTTAGCCCTCACAATGGCTTCACTGACATACTGTCACTGCGTCTGCCCCATGTATACATTAGTGTAAAAAGGGTACAGCAGACTCCAAAGCAGCCTCCTCAGTTCTCAGCCTCTTTTCCTCCAGGAGCACTGCAAAGTGTGGGGGAAAAGAGGGAATTCTGTCAGTGTGCATATGAAAAAGATGTCAGAGAGACTCCAGGTGCTACACAACAACCTAAGCGCTTGTCCTTACGTACCTTGGCACTCAGAGTACCTGCAAGCAGCCCATGCTCACACCAGGAGCTTGAAGAAGGAAGTCACCAAAAAGAAAACGGGGACTATTTTGCCAACTCTGCAGTATCTGTATGCTTCCACAGTGACACAGAGCTGGAGAGAAACATGGACAAAACTCTGGGTGGGGGTCCTGCACATGTCAAGGAGACAGCAGCAATTCCTCCACATTGCAGTCCATGTGGAAATCAGCACAGGCCCCTCCATGTACCCAGGAGGGTAAGATGTATCCACTGCAAAGGGAAGTGAGACCGTTCACCAGCCACATGTGAAAACAGCAGGAACAACAGGGCAGATACCAGGCAGAGTGTAGGACAGCAAGCAGGAACTGAGGTTGAAATGAGAGAGGGATGAGCTGATCATGGGATGCAAAATACAAGCCAAACCCAGGTTCACGGGCAGAATGAGAACCAAACTAGAAAAAACAAATAATGAAAGGCTTGGCCATGTTATTTACAGTTCATAACAAAATCCAGTTTAAATTGGCAGGATGCACAGCAGGAAAAAAGGCAGTGAGATTAGAGGTGATTTTCCAGCTGGAGGGAGCAAAAAAGGGGGAGGCTTCCTTCCTCCACACTATTGTTTTTGAAAGTGTGAGGAGAAGACAAACACATTCTGGTTGCAGAATTTTTCCAAAGACGTGTTAACTGTTGTAGTTGATAAAAGTGGCCTGGACAGAGAAGTCTTTGTTTGAGTTAAGAAGAGGGTATGACTGGTTTCCAGAATGGACAGGAAGGCAAAGGTTTTGATAGCCAGTGAACCCAGGAGTCCATAAGATGAAGAGGAGGATTTTGAGTCCCCTTAGCCATCCATAGAATCATAGAATTGTTAGGGTTGGAAAGGACCTTAAGAACATCTGGTTCCAACCCCCCTGCCATGGGCACGGACACCTCACACTAAACCATGTCACCCAAGGCTCTGTCAAACCCAGCCTTGAACACCGCCAGGGATGGAGCATTCACAACTTCCTTGAGCAACCCATTCGAGTGCCTCACCAGCCTAACATCTCCACTTTGCTTTCCTAGAATTTCTCTCCAAGCTTCATCTGTGTAAATGTTCTCCCCAACTACAGCCCAGCAGGCCTAGGAGCAGATGCGTTCTCATGATGCTTCACAGGAGATCTCCAGAGGTTTTGTCTGCACTGTTTTCTTTATGCTAAATCCCTTTCCCTTTTCTCTTTACAAGGGGCTGGAGAAGGAGGAAGGTATGCACTGGGCAAAGAGGAAATAGAAACCGAATTCATACAGGACCTGCTGACTACCCCTGTTTTCTGCTCATTTATTCACATTTCCTTCTGCACCCTGAAGCACACTGCTGTTCCTCCCAGGTTGCTACTGTGAAACTCCTTGCTGTGCACAGTACTTTAGAGGCTTGGGATTACTTAAATAAGGAGGGACAGTGCCACGTGCCACCCAGATGGGATGCTTGGAAGGGTGCAGTAGATTATCAGATTCCTTAATACTATCCATAGGTTTGCATACAAATTAGTAGGACTTTGTATCACTGCACCTGGTATGAGATTGTTTCCAGAGATTGTTCTGAGTTGATCTTTGTAGGAGTTGCTCAGTTACTAAGTGCATGCTGCGGGCTATACTACCACATCAACAGCCTCCATGCTTCCTCAGTGAAGGCAATGAAAAAACAAGACACCCTCCTGGTTCCTCTCACAGCTACAGTTGGAGGAAGGTAAATTCATGGATACTTGATAAGAACATGAGAGGAAGCCAGTGGCAAAGTGTGACTTTGAGGCACATGTGAGGTGGAAGGGGATGTAAGTGGTCCCATAGATGCAGGTAGGGAAAAACCCCTCTGTTTCTTCCCAGATACAGATGCTCCCTCTGTCACAGCAAGGGGCCAGCTTAAACTGTTCAACTCAGAGATATGTGCATACAGCAACTGTTTGCAGTAGTGGTTGTGATGGGGAATCAGGAAATAAATAGACTGTGTAAGTGCCCAGGAAATTACCTTGCTATGCTCACTTGTTATTCTGTGGAAAGCATCTGTTGTGTTACATGGACAGATAAGGGGCATGTATGGCACTATTCAACCATGGCAGTAGCGAATGAAGCTGCTCTCCAAGAGGGATTGACTTCACAGGCCCTACCTCCTTCCCCTTCATTTATAGCCAGCCAAGTTTTATAAACAGCAGCAGCTCTGCAAAACTAACTTCCACAACTTTTGTTTCCTTCCAGACGGCTCCCCTTCACTCCATTGTGCCTGCTGGGGAGCATAAACCTGTGCCAGCTCGTAGCTACCTCTAGCAACTCCCCATCACTGGTGAGGAAATAACCCATAATGTAGCCAGGTGGAACTCCAAGGGCATTAGGGAATAAAAAGAGGAATTTGGCTCCAGACCTACAGTGATTATACATGCCCAGACTCCTGTCACACATGGCACTCACGAGATCTCCCTGTTGCCCAGCACAGCCGATGGAGGCGATGGGAGATTATCTCAGAGGAAGGGTGAATCACCAGTGTACTCTGTTATACTATTTTCTCCCCAGAGCTGAGCTAACAGAAGCATATGAGCATATGTTCTCTTGTCTATTGTCAGAGCTACAAATCAAAACTGTGATTAATCTGAAACTGTACATATTCTGCATCAGACCCTAGCTTACCTCAGTACTACAAAGGTTTGGTGTTAAATACGGTGAAATACTGAAGTGCAAAATGCAAGATATGAGCACTGAAGGTGTCAGAAAAGCTTTCCATAAAGAACTCTGACCAGGAAAAAAAAAAATCACTTTGAAAGGAAAGGAAAAAACCCTGCTACTAGTAACAGAGCTAGATCTAATATTAAATCATCTTGAGCAGAGACTTTGCTTCCAGTATTTATGGAGGCATTCCTCAGTCTATGCATACATGAGTGTGTGTTGGGGGGTGTACAAAGGGACTGTGGGGTGCAGCCCCAAAGGCAGAAATGTACAAGACAGAGTTGGACCAGACCTCATCCTGCTGCCCAGTCCACCCCACAGCACCACCTAGTCTAACTCAACCAGTCCTGACATACTTTTACTGACAACTCAACTCTTGAAATGAGAGCTGGGCAAATGTTTGGTTACTGATTACTGCTTATATGAGTTCCCAGTTCTGCAGGCTTTCATCTGGCCTTGAATCTGCAATGAACATAACTGCTTACACATGCTCCCTGTGGAGGGAGAGGAGGGAGAAGATCTCCAAAGAGAAGTGAGAGTTTCACTGAATGTGAAAACCAGCCTGAGTGAAAAGTCTCACGATAAATCAATCAAAGCAGATCCAATTCACAGCCTGGGATCCTTGGATGACAAAGGAGAATGAGAGTATCTCAAAGGACAGTTCAGGTAAGAAAAAGAACAGAGGAGAAAGGGACACAGACAACCACAGTTGAAAGTCTGAAGCGTCTGGCAGGAGCTCTGACTCCAGGGCAGGGAATGGATTTTTGGAATGGGAGATACAATAAGGACTGAAATACAAGAGAAATAGGAAATAGAGAAATGGAACATGGTAGGAAAACTAAAAGTTGGAGCTGGTAGCAAGTCTTCCCATCCATGACACAAGTAGGACTTGTGGCAAGTAGGACTCAGGCATCTGGTTGACCAGACCCTACCATAGCTCTGACCCTGGAGATGAAAGGAGGGAGAGTGAGACCCTTATCTTCCTGAGGACACAGGGAGAAGACCTCAGGCAGTGGCTGTATGCTGGACCTTTAAATGCTGATCCCTTTCTTTTGCCTTTTTATTGCTTTCCATGCGGTGAACCAAGAGACAGACCAACTATCTTGCCTTAATGTGGTTTTCAACTCCTGACAGCAGCACTGGGGCAAGAGGGATAGGCACAGCATACATAGGGCCATCATTTTAAGACCTCTATTAACTGGAAGTGGTAACCCACATTCATTATGTGTTTTGGGGACAGTGTTATTTTGAGACTTGAAACAAAGCAAAAGAAAGCTTTTTTCCAAGGCTGATAAGGGACTTTGATTTTCATGATGACTTCAGATTCCAGCCCTTCTGCCAAAGTTGCTCATAAAGCAGGCTGCTCTTCCAGTTTGATGGGGGAAACTTTTGTTGTCAATGCCTCTGCTTCAGCGGTGATTCAAACTCAGATGCAGTTGCACCTTATTCCTCCTGCAGCAGCACCTTTAACTCTTGTTCTAAACAGAAACTGCTGCTGAGCATACGATACTAAAATTAAAACGTATTTTAATGGCCACTAGGGATAAAAAAACCCATATTCAGATTGCCCAGAATGAAACAGATGGGCTAAGTGTTTTTCTGATCCTGCTTAGAAAGACAGCTGGGTAATTTACAGTTGGGAACAAAGGATTTTCACTTTCTTAACCAACAATGGATGGTTTGCAGCCAATCTGGCTGCCAGTGTTATTCTCATTTTGTGGTGACAGCCCAAAGAAAGCAGCTTAGTATAGCCTGGAACAGCCTCAGGGGAAAGTCACGTGCTGGGTGGACTGAGGTACCAGCTCCCTGAAGAGAGCTGGTGATAGAGCTGCAGACTCTGCAGACATCCTCCACTTCACACAGCAGCAGTACTGGGTTACAGCAAATCTCTTGGCATCAGATAAAACCCAGCTGTTTCATATTACCTCCTACAAACTTCTGGTTAGAAAAATGGCCACATGCAAATGGCATATTCCTTCACTCCAAGCTGGTCTCCTGCATCTTGCTGGTGCTGAATCAGATCCAATCAACAGCTTGCTGAATTCAGTAGGTTATCTTTGAGGCTCGGCTGCCCGTTGGCAAGCTGTGAGCATCGACTCAGGGAGAGCACATAAGCCCATTCCCTGAAATAAGCTTAGCAAGCCAAGCTGCGAGCCCTCTCACAAGGTCCTGGCTAAGTGAGGGGGCTGAGCCACGATGTGCACAGAAAGCCAGGTCTCAGCATTAGCCAGGCAGAACAGATGTGTGACCCACTTGTGGTCCAGAAGCCAGGCTGTCACATCAGCCCTGCAAGCTCACGAATCCAGGGCTGACCTCTGACTGGCACATTCCCATTGCTAACAACTCTCACAGGTTTTGACTCTCCCAGTCTTTGGTGCTGGGACTGCACTGTCATCCTGAGGTAAAGGTAGGTCCCTGTTTCTGAAAGCCCTTTGAAACCTGAGTAGTAAAGACTCCAAACATCAACAGGCAAATTGTAAAACTCCATGTATTTCACTGAACTCTCATGATTCAAAGGGGCTCAGCTCCTCTGGAGGACTGGAACAGAACCTCAAGAGAATGTCTACATCACCCCATTGCCTTAAGGCGATTAGGTCAGATTAAACTGTTCCTAAGAGATGTTTATCTAACCTGTTCTTAAAAGCCTTCCATGACCAAATACCACTGCCTTCATAGATGGAAAGTTAAGAGACTTTTTACTAAATCTTAAACTAGGTCTCCTTTGCAGTGATTTAAACCAGTTACTTCTTGTTTCAGCTACAGGAGATATGATTAAAAAATCACTCACTTTGCAGCAATTCCTGATCTTTGTGAAAGGCTTTTCTCTAGGACTCTGATCTTTCAGCTTCCATCAACATTTCTGCAGCTCAGGAAGTTTTCTGGTTCCTTGCTTGTTCTCACTCTCCTCTGGATTTCTTCCAGGTGGTTTACATCTTTATTGGTGTGCAGTGCTGCAAGCAGAACAGTTCTCCAGATGTGGCATTCCAGCACAAAATAGAGCAGAAGCATGATTTCAGAAGTCCTATAAACAACAGACCTACTTACATGTTCTTAGCTCTAACAAGGCATCGTTGACTCATGTTCAAGTCTCTCCCCAGACTGCTTTGACTCATCCTAGTTTTATTTCTGCTCTATCACCATCAGGTCCTTTTGTATCTTTGCAGCCAACACTCCTTCCTGAGCTGCATCCTATTTGATTAAGAAACAGTCAGATTCCAGGAAATCAGACATCACAATTCTTTACCCACAGAAAGAACAGATCTGCATCTCTCCGCTTTTTAAAGGATACATGTGGCCAAATTTTAAGGCAAAGCAAAGGTAAGATGTGGCATAAAGTACCAGCTTTGGGTGGGAGAAAATCGATAGACATGTTCCACTTTTGTAGTGTTGCTAAGAGGTTCCTCAGCTGCACAAGCTCTGCAGAGCTTTAGCAGCTAAGAAAAACACTACTCATCAGTTGAGAGTCACAGTCTGTTGGGGGCATCACTCACAGCTGTCTTCCACCAGAGAAAGCAACTCCTTCTGCTGTTTTAGGTTACCTTGCAGAGCCAAGCACATTCACATCATTCAAAACAAGTAGGATTAATAATGCCAGAGCAAGAAGGGAACACTGAAGAACAATGGAACAAGAATCAAGAGCTAGTGTGTTGTTCACCGCACCCTGCAACTTCTTTGCCCAGTATTCCCCACTCAGACAGAAGATAGGCGTTTCTTTTGAAACCTTTCAAGCAGAAGGCACAGGCACTGCAGGCCACAGATTTGAACTCCCTGCTCTCCTGGGTGTCTTGTCTTTTTAGCAGCTCATGCGCTTGGCCATGAACAGAAAACCAGAAGATCAAGGATGAGAGATGATGGAGGAGGGGAGAAGAGGGAAAACGTTACTCAATATTCATCCAAATTCCAGGAAGATTGTGGTTTCGAGTCTCTTCTTCACAGATCTTTATCCTGTACTCACAGGTAGTGTCATACAGAAAGACACCCTGGATGTCAGGCTTGCTGTTTGCTCTTTCCTAGCAGGAGGAAGTGTGGGCAACAGAGGACTTGATTTGATAGGTCATAGATTTGAATGCACGCATTCCTGGTTTTCCTTCTTTAACAAGCACTGGAGAAATGGGCTCCACACCAGTCACAAGCAGCGGGAGGTTTCTGAAAACCTTGAAATGGTGTTAGTGATCTCCTAAAAACACTGAACATCTAATTCCAGGGCAAAGCCAGTTTGAATTGGACCTGGTACTCTATGGAAAACCTGTGGCAAGAGCAGAGTCAAATCCATACCTACTTGGCCACGTCAAACCAGGCTGTAGGACTCAGCTAGAACTCCCTACCCATTGTGGGCTCCATGCCCAGGTTCATGTTAAAAGGTGTTAACTGCTGAGACCAGATCATTACTTGCAGGCCCCTGACTCTCCAGGACTATTAATCAGTGATAGCAAAAAACCTGCCATAGAATCCTAGAATCATGGAATAGTTAGGGTTGGAAAGGACCTTAAGATCCTAAAGTTTCAACCCCTTGCCATGGGCACGGACACCTCACACTAAACCATGTCACCCAAGGCTCTGTCCAGCCTGGCCTTGAACACCGCCAGGGATGGAGCTTCCACAATTTCCTTGGGCAACCCATTCCAGTGCCTCACCACCCTTACAGTAAAAAACTTCTTCCTTATATCCAATCTAAACTTCCCGTTTAAGTTTGAACCCATTACCACTTGTCCTATCACTACAGTCCCTACTGAAAAGTCCCTCCCCAGCATCCCTATAGCCCCCCTACAGATACTGGAATGCTGCTATGAGGTATGAGGTCTTCACGCAGCCTTCTCTTCTCCAGACTGAACATCCCCAACTTTCTCAGCCTATCTTCATACAGGAGATGCTCCAGTCCCCTGATCATCCTCGTGGCCCTCCTCTGGACTTGTTCCAACAGTTCCATGTCCTTTTTATGT
>JANHGB010041692.1:8928-21699 GCA_026283785.1 Coracopsis vasa
TTCATACGGGAGCTGCTCCAGCCCCTGATCATCCTCGTGGCCTCCTCTGGACTTGTTCCAACAGCTCCATGTCCTTTCGATGTTGAGGACACCAGAACGTTGCAAAGCCTCTCTCCTCAACTCTGTGTGGTTTTCCCCATCCAGGAGTTCGACCCGGAGGAGTTTTACCACCTCCTGGAAGCTGCAGAAGGACACGCCAAAGTTGGCCAGGGAATAAAGACCGATATTCCCCGATACATCATCAGCCAACTTGG
The DNA here is from genome assembly GCA_026283785.1 of Coracopsis vasa. Classification (NCBI taxonomy): domain Eukaryota; kingdom Metazoa; phylum Chordata; class Aves; order Psittaciformes; family Psittacidae; genus Coracopsis; species Coracopsis vasa. The sequence goes on from JANHGB010041692.1 coordinate 9,183, forward strand.
GCTCGTCAAGGACCCACTGGAAGGTAGGGAAGCGCTTAGGTTGGTGGCCCCAAGGTCTGCGGTGGGATATGGATTCCCAGTTTGGGTCACTGGTGAGCGTGAATCAGCACTGGGAGGTGGCAGAGGGACCAGCAGAGCTGCACTGGTGTCATAGGGTGGGTCCCAGCAGGACCAGGATGACGGTGTCCAAGACTCCTGGCCAGCCCCGCATCCCTCATTATTGCTCCCAGCACACTCAGCAAAGCAGATTAAGCTCAAGAACACTTAATCCATAGGAAACCATGGTCTCTTGGGGAGAACCATAATCCCTGAGGAGCATGGGAATGACCAGGACAAAATGAGTTCTCTCAATGTTTAACCTTGTATCCAACCTCTTAAAGCCATCACCTGAATTCCTCCAGCTCAGGCAAAGCATGTGGCTAAATCCCTGCGGGATCTGAGTTTGGAGAGCAAGTTGTTGGTGGGGGATTATTTCGGTGAGGGTTGAGCATGAGGAAGGTGAAAACCATCCCTGTCTTCTGCAGAGATGGTCCAGCTGGATCACTTCGACAGCGGGAACACCATCACGCCAGAAAACGATGATGCCTGTGAGGTGAGCACGGTCCTACCTGCATGTCCCATGTGCTACCCCCAGCTTCATCCTGCCTCACCCCACACCAAAGCTCCTTGCAGCAGCAGCTCCTCTGCTGTCTTAGGCTGGGAGATGTTAGTTTGGGCTGTCCCCAAGGGGGGCTGCTGTATTCAGGTGTAAGACCTCACAATCCCTCCTTTGGCTTCTTGAGTGGACTCTTGATCTGCAGAGCATCTTGGTCTTCTGGCTTGGGGTTTACAGCTGGAGAGGGCTCAGGGAGGGATGCAAGGAGCTGATGGTGCTTGGATGAGTACCAGCGTGCTGGGAAGTGTTAGAAACCTCCTGTGTCTTCTTCAGAGCCAGCCTTCAGCCACCGCTCCTCGGAGGAAGCCCTGTGAGGGTGACTTTGAGACCATCAAACTGATCAGCAACGGCGCTTATGGGTGAGTTGGGAAGTCCCTAACGCTTGTCTCCATCTGTAAACCTCTCCCAGGTCCTCCCTGTCTGCGCCCTGTGCTGCTGGTGGTGAACATGTGGAGGACACATTCTGAGGTGCAGGCATTTTGCTGTCTCCTAGGGCCGTGTACCTGGTGAGGCACAGGGAGACGCGGCAGCGCTTTGCCTTGAAGAAGATCAACAAGCAGAACCTCATCCTGAGGAACCAGATCCAGCAGGTGTTTGTGGAAAGGGACATCCTCACCTTTGCAGAGAACCCCTTTGTGGTCAGCATGTTCTGCTCCTTCGAGACGAAGCGGCACCTCTGCATGGTGATGGAGTATGTGGAAGGTGAGGACGGGATTCAGGGCTGGATGGTGCAGGGAGCATCAGTGTCTGAGCATCAAGGACACCACCTGGGCTTTGCTCCAGGGATCAGATTGGAAAGCACAAGGAGATGCTTCTGTGGTCCTGAATCACAGCCCTGCCCCAAGGAGAGTCTGGCTGGAAGGAGGGGCAGCATAGCCCTGCCTGATGATCCCCTTGCCTCCTCTGAGCCCCTGTGTGTGTCCCCACAGGGGGGGATTGTGCCACGTTGCTGAAGAACATGGGCCCGCTGCCTGTTGACATGGCCAAGATGTACTTTGCCGAGACAGTTCTCGCTCTGGAGTATCTGCACAACTACGGCATCGTCCACCGGGACCTCAAACCTGACAAGTGAGGACGTGTGTCAGGTCTGAGCAAGGATGGGGTTGGGTTTGGATGGGGAAGGGAAAGGCACTGATCCAAGCCAAGGGGATAAGGCAGAATGAGGTCATGGGTTTTGGTGCCCAAATACTTGCTTCTGTGCTGTTGCACCAGGACCAGAAGTGCTGGGCTCTGGCTGGTCTTGCTCAGGTCCCAGAAGCAAACAGCATCATTGCGGGGCACCCGTCTTCTCTTGCAGTTTGCTCATCACCTCCATGGGCCACATAAAGCTGACGGACTTTGGTCTGTCAAAGATCGGCTTGATGAACATGACCACGAACCTCTATGAAGGACATATGGAGAAGGACACTCGGGAGTTCATGGACAAGCAGGTACGAGGTCCTGCCCCTCTTGGCCAATCTGCTGTCACTAAGGACTGGGATACCATGAGACCTGCTGGAGAGGTCATTGTAGAGGTGCCAGCCTCTGCTTCCCATGCAGGTGTGTGGCACTCCGGAGTACATTGCCCCAGAAGTCATCCTCATCCAGGGCTATGGCAAGCCCGTTGACTGGTGGGCCATGGGCATCATCCTCTATGAGTTCCTGGTGGGCTGCGTCCCCTTCTTTGGAGACACCCCCGAGGAGCTCTTTGGGCAGGTTATCAGTGGTGAGTATTGGTGATTCCCGCTTCCCAGCAATCATGGCTCATCCTTAGCACATAGAGAGCTTCATTCCTTCATTCATACTCAGTTAAACAGCAAAGAGGCTCCTCAAGCTTTGATTTCCTGGTTTGGGAGCATGATTCCATCTGCTGCAGCTCCTGGGGGACTTTCCTCTTGCCTGGAAGCAGCTTCTCCTGCAACCTCACATCCTCACAGTCCCCAGACTCTTCCACCCACTCCAAACTCCTTTTCCTTTTTCCTTGCAGATGAAATTATGTGGCCAGAAGGGGACGAGGCTCTTCCTGCAGATGCCCAGGACCTGATCACCCGGCTGCTGAGACAGTGTCCCCTTGAGCGCTTGGGCACTGGTACGCATGGCAATGCCTGTGGAGCGCTTGAGGGGTGACCTGGCACCCCAACTGACATCAAGCTGGGGTTGTGCTGAAACCAAAGCCATGTTGAGGATGCTCGGAGAGGTCTCCTGCTCAGGGTTCACCCCAAGAAGGCTGCACAGGGCTCTGGTCCATCCTGGTTTAAGCCATTTGCTGTGCATGGAGGAGAGATGGTGCCATTTGGGATAGGAATGGGAGCATCCCAGATCCTGCCTGCTCCCCCTGATGTGGGTTTCTCTGCCTGGCAGGGGGTGCGCACGAGGTGAAGCACCATTCCTTCTTCCTCCACCTGGACTGGAACGGGCTGCTGCGGCAGAAGGCCGAGTTCATCCCCCAGCTGGAGTCGGAGGATGACACCAGCTACTTTGACAGTGAGGCCAAATCCGTCCCCTTTTCCCCTGCTCTGTCAATCCGTTATCCCAGTTCAGATGCTCCTGTGGGATGGAGGAGGTGGAAACCTCCTGGGTGAAGTTGGTCGCTCGACAACTAAAGTCACAAACCAGATGCAATCCTGTTTGCAGGCTGCTCAGCCTTACCAAACCTCACCCCAAACCCCCCAGAGACCTGGGCCTGGGCTGTCAGGCACAATACAGCTCCCCATGGGTGTAGGTCCCAGCAGGGCCAGGCAGGATGCGGTGTGCTGTGGGCAGGGTGACAGCACTGCCTGCTCTGGCTCTTGCTTTCAGCTCGCTCTGAGAGGTACCAGCACTTGGATTCAGAGGATGAAGAAACCAACGATGAGGAATCATCCGTGGAGATCGGGCAGTTCTCCTCCTGCTCCCATCGCTTCAGCAAGGTGCTCCACATCCTCCTCCAGCATCCGGAATGAGTGGCTTTGGCACTGCAGCCGGCACAGTTGTGCTGAGCATCGGTGTCTTGGCTGATGCCGGAGAGCCTGGATTCCCAAATCTGCTCCTTGCTGATGGCTCATCTCCTCCTCAGGTGTACAGCAGCTCCGAATTCCTGGCGGTTAACGCCAGCCTCAGCGTCTCATCCTCCGACCGGAGTCACAACGAGGACAAAGAGGACAGGCACTCGGGAGATGAGGACAAGAGCCGGCTGGCGGGCACTGAACCCCGGTGCGTGGTGAGATGGGGGATGCAGCGTTGCTATGGGCTTGTACCGGTGCCAAGGGCTTGTGCCGGCACTGAGGGTTTGTGCTGGCAGCGAGGGCTTGCAGAGGTGATGGTGATTCATGCCCTGGGGTGCTTTAGCAGCTTGCTGCCATCCCCTTCACCCATCTCTGGTTGTCCCAAGCCCTCCTGCTGTCCCCATGCAGGCTCCGCTCCTGGACATCCTGCAGCTCCACACCGTACACCTCCCGGCAGGAGCGGAGCCGCAGCCCCACTGCGCTGCCCAGCACCGTCAGCCTGGACACCATGCCCAAGTTTGCCTTCTCCTCGGAGGATGAAAGTCCCTGCATGGCATCCTCCAAGCCGGAGAGACCCAAGTTTGTGCTGGGAGATCCTGACGCAGGGACTGGTGGTGTGGTGAAGCCATCGGTGTTATCCGGTGTGTATGGGATGCCAGTGTGGGATGCTCCGGGACCTACCGAGGTCCCCATGTGGCTTGGGGTGGCTTTTCCACCCCCCCAAATTCTCCCTCCTCCCTTCTCCGCAGCCGATCTCGTCAGCCTGAACCACATCCGCCTCCGAAGCAACAGCACTGGCACCAAAACCCCAGCTCCACGGGGCCTGGAGCCAGGTGGGAGCCGTCGGCTGAGCACCCAGAAGGACGTGCCGGACAGACAGAGAACCTCGCCGGGCAGCCGCGTCCCCAAATCCGCCTCTGTCTCAGCCCTGTCCCTCATCATCACATCAGGTCTGTGCACTGCGTGGTTTATCCTGCCGGGTGCCCATTGGCACGTGGTTTTCCCAGGCTAAAGCTGGCTTCTCCTGCTTGCAGATGACTTCAGTGGAGGTGCCCTGATGAGCCCCATCTCCCCCCATTCCCTCTCCTCCAACCCTTCTTCCCGTGATTCCTCCCCAAGCCGAGATTCATCCCTGGCCATCGCCAGCCTGCGGCCCCCCATCATCATCCACAGCTCAGGCAAGAAGTATGGCTTCACCCTGCGCGCCATCCGCGTCTACATGGGGGACAGCGACGTCTACACCGTGCACCACATGGTCTGGGTATGTGGGGAGGGACCAGTAGTGCCAGATGCCACGTTTCCCAATGGGAAAACCCCGGGAGTAAACTTAGGCTTTGCATCCGGTTGAAATCTTGGTCTCTTGCTTGCAGAGCGTGGAAGAGGGGAGCCCAGCGCAGGAAGCAGGGCTGAGAGCGGGTGACCTCATCACACATGTGAATGGCGAGTCAGTGCTAGGTTTAGTCCATCGGGACGTCGTGGAGCTGCTGCTGAAGGTAAGTGACCAGAGCCATGCTGCTTGCCCAGGACCAGTGCATCAATCCAGCAGCTCTCCAGCATTGCCTCCACCAGCAGCCAAGGCAGGAGCTGGTTTGGATCCGGTGCTTGGATCCGGCGCGCTGCAGTGATTCATTTCCCATCCCTCAGAGTGGGAATAAAGTGGCCCTGAGGACCACAGCCCTGGAGAACACCTCCATCAAAATCGGCCCTGCGCGGAAAAACAGCTCCAAGACCAGGATGGCACGGAGGAGTAAGAAGAGCAGGAAAAGGGACGGCCAGGAGAGGTGGGTGGAATTGGGCTGGGATAAAACAGTGTTTGTCCTGGTGTGTGCCGTACCGAGGGGGTTTGCTCTGGCTCTGCCATATTGTGGTGTCCATCTTGGCAGACTCAGGGCCACCCAGCTCCCAGGGCTCTTCCTTTCCCCACCACCTTTGCGTGTGTCCCCTCCCCAGGAGAAAATCCCTGTTCAAGAAGATCTCCAAGCAGTCGTCGGTCCTGCACACCAGCCGCAGCTACTCCTCCGGGCTCCATCACTCGCTGTCCTCCAGCGAGAGCCTCCCAGAGTCCCCCACACACAGCGTGTCCCCGGGTCCCACAACACCCTGCCGCAGCCCCGCTCCCGACCTGCCCACAGGTATCCCAACCGGATCCAAGGCGGGATGTGCCATGTGCCCCCCATCCCTCACGCTGACCTGTATCTTTTTGTACTGCAGATGCTGTGTCCCCACAGAGCACCTCTCCCTCCTCCAGCACCCCAACGTCACCCGCCGGCCACGTGCGCCCCAGCTCTCTGCATGGGCTGGCACCCAAACTGGGTGGGCAACGCTACAAAGTGGGACGTCGCAAATCCACCAGCAGCATCCCCCCCTCGCCCCTCGCCTGTACCCCTTCTTCCGCCCAGCGCCCGCCTTCTCCCCAGCGCTCCCCATCTCCACTCCCTGGGTACCCCAAAACCCCTCATTCCTTCCAAGGAAAGACCCTGTCCCCCCCCACCATCGTCCGGCAGAGCTCGCGGCCCCGCAGTGCTGATTGCCCCCGCTCCCCGCTCCTCAAACGTGTCCAGTCAGCTGAGATCGTCACCATCCTGGTGGAGAAGAAGACCGGCAGTGCCCGCAAGCTGGGGCTGGAGATGCCCACCATGGATGGGTAGGCCATCGGGGAGGGTGAAGCACCGGTGTACCCAGGGGAGCACGGTTATCACCCTGCTGCCAGCTCCCGGCTGGCGGAGAGGCACGACCGGGACCAGGAGGTGGTGGTCATGCGACGCTTGAACCTCTCGGAGCGCCGGGACTCCTTCAAGAAGCAAGAAGCGGTTCAAGAAGTGAGTTTTGATGAGCCGGATGCGGTGTCAGCAAGTGAAGACGGTGGCAAGGGTGAAGCCGGGCAGGGGGGTGGCACTGAGAAGCCAAAACCCAGCTCGGTCCCACAGATCGCGGTGCAGGGCTCCGAGAGCGATGAGCAGGAGCTGGCGGTGGCCGAGTGGGAATGCCAGGGCTCCTACCCCATCCGCAACGCTGAGGAGCCCAGCAGCAGCATCTCCTTGCGGTGGCGGGATGGATGTGAGCACCAGGACCATGGCTCCCAGCAGCACTGGAACTGCAGAGAGGGAGCAACCGGCCACCGGCAATCCCTGCGGGGCCAGGGGCCATTGGGTGCTCAGCACCCAGCACCCCGGAGCAGCGCATGGAGCGGGACCAAGCACCCTTGAGCCCCCACGCCGGCACTCTGGGATGGTTCAGGCTCCTCGCAGCATCCCACCGCCTACTTAAAATCCCCATCCCCTGTGGTGTATCCATGGTGAACATCCCTGGAGCCAGCGCGGACGCCAGCGCGGGCCGGGCTGTGGCTGTGCCCTGGCACTTGGGCTCCCCCGAAGGCTTTTTGTACCCCTCGAGAGATGCTCTTATTTTTGTAGAGAGGCGGGAGCTTTGCTGGCCCCGACCTTTGTGTACAGCAAGGACTCGATGCAAATAATCCTCAATTAATTTATTACTTTTGATAAGCTAAACGGGCAGTGCAGGACCGGCGCAGGGTCCCACACGGCCCCGGGCGGGGGGGGAGTCCCAGGCTTTTCCATGCAGTTCCCAGCCTGACCACGTGCTGTTTCCTAACCCACTCGCTTTCCCCCCCTTTTTAACTTCAGTTTCAGCTGGAAAGACCCCAGATCTCCCAAGAAACCCCCGTTGGGGGGGGGGGGAATTGTAGGAGTTAAAATGTAAAAGCCCAAACCCAACCCCACAGTGACATTCCCCAATACTGGCAGTCGCAGCTGGGATGCAGAGGGGTGATTTTATTTGCCTAGGGTTCATCATACGATGATGCAGATGGTTTATTTATCAGTCTATAGCGGATGTAAAGGTTTTAATTGTTTTATTCAGAGCCTTTTGGAGCCCCCCAGCTCCATCAGCTCTTCCAGGTGGGAAAAGCAGAGACCTGCCCAGGGGGGTCAGCAATCAGGTGCAAATATTAATGGGGTTTTTAGGGTTGGCTTTGCTCTTTGCATCTCTTCTACCACCACATTCCATAGTGGCCATCGCTCAGTGCATACAGATATCCATAAAAAGCCAGTATTCCTGGCAGCGCCTGTGCTGCTGTTTCATTTGCCATCTGGAATTCCCCCCCCTTCCCTCCTGTCGCTTTTTATCCAACAAAACTACGGCTCAACCCGGCATTTCCCTCCCATTTCTACTGTTTTCTATGATATAAATGTTCCCATTTGATAGTGCATGTTCCAGCTTTCCCCCCGCTGCCGTTTGCTGCCCTGCTGCCGGTGATGGGGGGACCATCCCCCCCTGCCGTCGGGCATCCCTGTGCCACCACCAACGGGCACATTTCCTACCCTGGAGCAGCGCGTTGGATTATTGTGTGTGCCTGTGGTTGGTGCCAGGTCCCGTCTCCTGCTTCTCCCGTTTAAACCGGTGCCGTTTAACCCCAACAAATGAGCAGCCAGAGCGGCTCGGTCTTTCCTTTGCTTCTTCCTCTATTGTCTGTACAAAGGTCTGGGAAGGCAGCGGGGATTTGGGGAGACATCAGGCACCCCCTGCACACCAGCACTGTGGGAAGGGGGCTTGGCCGTGCACCAGTGGCATGGATATGGTGGGAAAAGGAATTTCTTAATGGAAACTGTCTTGAAAGCCAAGGGGACCGTGTCTTCCTGCACAGTGCCCAGCTCTGCTCTTACCTTCAACGAGGTTTATGTTGTATTAAAATTGTTTCTTGCAATGAGCCATGATGTGGTGTCTGCAGTCGGGGGGGGGGCGGGATTTGATGTTACCGGCACCAGATGGGGGGTACCAGTGCTGGGTATGGTGCCCATTGCCCACCACAGAGCCAAATGCAGTGCCCTGTGTCCCAACAACACTAACCAGTGTGCCCTATGCCCAGAGCAGTCCTGGTGCCCAGTGCACTGCTTCTGCCTGCTGCAGTCCCACTGCCCAGCACCGTGTCCCATGCCCAGCATCTGGTGCAGTCCCAATGCCCAGTGCCCTGTGCCATGCCCAGTGCCAAGCCCAGTGCAGTCCGGGTACTGTGTCCAGTGCAGTCCCAATGCCCAGTGCTGTGCCCGGTGCCGTGCACCATGGCCGGTGCAGTCTCGATGCTCGGTGCCGTTCCCGGTGCCCAGTGCAGTCTCCGTGCCCGGTGTCGTGCTCCATGCCCAGTGCAGTCTCGGTGCCCGGTGTCGTGCTCCATGCCCAGTGCTATGCCCGGTGCAGTCCCAGTGCCCTGCCCATGCCCAGTGCTAATCCCAGTGCAGTCCCGGCGCCGTGCTCCATGCCCGGGGCAGTCTCGGTGCCGGGCCCGATCCGTGCTCCCAACCCTCCGCTAGGGGGCGCCGCCGCGCTCTCCCTTAGCTCCGAAGCCGGTTGGAGCCGGCTTCCCCTCGGCTCCTTCCGGAGCAGCTCGGGCGAGGGGCGTGGTTCCGATCGCGTTCGGCTGCCGGGGGAAGGGGCGGGGCCGCCGCGGCGGGACACGGCCCCTCCCGGTCCGATCCCGCCCCTCCGGGTCCCACACCGCCACCCCGGTCAGAGGCCGGTCACAGCATAGAAAGGTTTAATCAAGTCCGGTATTTACAATCGTTACAGGATGTACAGTCGAGTGGCTACAAAGGTAATAAATGCGTCTGCTCTCATTTACAACGACCGGCTACAGAAAACTACATTCAAGTTTTAAATACAAAGGCTACAGACTGACTGAATGGTTATAAGTTTTTTTACAGCTACGCCTTAACGGGGAGGAGTGCATAGGAGACCACAAGCATTTTGCTGCTGGAATGCTTAGAAACCACCAAATACAGAGGGACACGTGGATAAAGGGGAAAAAATAGAAATCATTCTTTCAGACAGAGCAACCTCTCCACTCAAGGAAATGATTTCTCAATGACTTCTATCAAAACGTGGAAAAGCTGGCACTGTAACAGAAAAGTGAGTGAGATTTTTTCTCTCCTCTGTCATCTCCTTCCATGGGAAGAGAAACAAGAAAATACTGTGTGCAGAAAGGTAAAGCAAGCACGTGAAAGGGGCGAACACACAGTGGTATGTTCATCCCTTTCCCCAGTATTGCCTTGCTGGAGCTGTCCCTGTTTTAAAAATAGGTTTCTGTGCGAGCAAGGCCTTGACGGCTTCTCAGGCTGCACAAACAAGTGGCATGAACTCTAATTTGGGGAAAAGCATCCACCTGTGAATGGGCAGAAGGCAGCTCGCAGAACTGACCCTCCAAGTACTTTCAGTGTATTAAGTAATCAGAATAATGCACTCGGTGCTTTTGACAGTGTAAAAGTATGACGTCCTTAGAACTTGCACATCATTTGTAACTCTATCAAACGGTCCTTTTGTAGACATTGTGTCACTTGAGATTTTCATGATGAAGAAGCAGAGTTAACATCCACACTTCAAAACAGATGGCTGCAGAAAAGCACCAAAGTCGTGGGAAACATCACAGGCAACCCTATCCTTAATCTAGTTCTCCCCCTTTTTTCTTCAGTGCCACAAAGTTTTTGCTCCATTTAGGAGAACTCTTGTAATTTGGATAACATATGCGCACTGACGGCATACTGCAAAACAGGAGAAACTTCCTCTTGTATGGGGGTTTGCTGACAGTGATTGAAAGGTCTGGTTGCATTTTCTAGAACTGTTTCAGCTCAGTATAAAAACAGGTAAAACATAAAACCCCAAAGTGAAAAATGCAGTATTCATACAGGTCCTTTAATGCACTGACAGTAAAAGCCACAGAAGGTACAATGCTGCTGAAACCACTGATTTCAGTGACTTCTTGGATTAGGTCCCAATTGGTAAGGAGACTGAAGTCCACGATGTGCTAATGAACAACCAAACCAGGCGTTCAGACTGCAACATCTGTAGCTTGTAGAAGCAAAGACAGGCTTCTACAATTTAACACCTTCACCCAACTTTAAGGGAACAAATTCCACCACATCTAATATACTTCAGTGGCGTAATTCAGTATGATAACTGTACTGTACTGACATTAACATAAAATATGAAACCTTATGAACAATCAAAACAATGCAGACCACTAAGGAGATGCCCCAGACACCAACATGCAATGAAAGTAAATTACGCCTCTGAAATCAAGGTGCATTAGAATATATGTTGAGCTCATGGACATCTGTCTTTCCAAGAGACTTTTGGGACACATGATCTAACTCTGGCTGGAAAAAATATATAAAGAAAAATAAATCATCTTTCAATGGACTATCTAGTAAATCACATGAAAGCTGATTTTAAACTCTGTCACTCATCTACTGCTCTGTATCTCATCAATTATGACCTACTGTATTTCATACCTACATAGAAAAATGAACTGGAATTGGAGCTTTTTAATATCAGGTACAGAGTAGATGTTAACCCAGAAAAGAGCCTCTCTACTATTCTAGTTATACTCAGATTTATATTGTAATAAAAATGGAAGTTTCCTAATGTTACTGAGTAAAAGATTAACACTTGAGAACTTGATATGGAATCCAGATCTTCAGTGCCTTGGTGATAATCATATTTTGTACTATTACTGGGGGTTAAGTCCTGTGAGCTACAGAGGCTCCAGAGCACTGAGCTGGCCCATGTCTGGTAGGACTAAGCCCTCAATACATTTCACGCAACTTAATGGCATTTTTGCTGATGAGCAACATACTAACATGTACTGCACCTGATCTGGGAAAAAAAATAAAAAGCTTTAACTAAATGCAAACAGGACATCCTAGCGTTCCTGTAAGGATTGGGGAACAAGGCTGCACGATCAGAAGTGACACACATACTCCCTGAACCATTAAAACTCAGAGCTCCTGACAAGAAGTAATACAACCTGTGGGTCAAGTATGTTAGTAGTCTTTTAGCATAACTAGACTGACACTGCTTCCCAGACAGATGGGATTTGGGAATGAAGCACACTGATCTGCAGAGCTACAGGAAAGAAGCTTTTTTGTGTACAGGAAGTCATCCTGCAAAAATTGTCACAGGTTTTTGCAGCTGAGGAGGAAAATACCGGTGGAGATTTGAAATAAGTGTCTCAAATGTTTTCCAGCAGTATGAATTGAGATAGTGGTTATGCCATTAAGGTTTATGTAGCTTTACATTACAGCCAATTGCACTACATACTGCCTGCCACGTAGGCTGCAAAAAACAAATCTGTAGAAAAAACTATGTCTAAAGTGTATACTATACATAGTTACATTGTCCCATCTGTACACTGGGAATTTTACTTTCCTTAAGGTCTACTAAAACATCCACTGCTGCTAAATACTGCAGATTAGGAAGTATATTATCATTTCAGATAGCTATTTAACTTACTTGAAATTACTACTTACAGGTGATATTCCTAAGTTTCTTATTATTCAGACTATATGGACTCTTTAAATGGGCAGATTCTGCTTTTCCTAGCACAATAAGACCACACATGAAGCAACAAGCGGCTTGTAACATTCTTCTGCTTGGAAAAAGAATCTATTGGACAATTCTAAAATGCTATTAACTTTGCAGCAATAATCATTCAGATGTGATGCATGATTATATATTTGATGCAAAATTATAAATATTTGGACTGTCTTGCTAAAATTTAACATGTCAGAAAGTTTAATTTTACCATAGCTTACAGAATTTTTCTACCCAATTTTGCTGATCTTAGCCAGCTTGGAGAAAAAAAAAATCATTTCCAGACTGTATTTAAATAGCAGGTTAGCATAATGCCATGGCTGTTAGGATTATTAAAACTTCACATTGATGCTATGCTGCCTAAAAATTCTCTTAGAGTTGTCCACAAAGCAGACAGAGCATAAAGAACTGCATTTGCTAGGTTTGGGCTTCAGGTGATTACTATCCAGGTATTAAATAACCTGACACAAGCATGTATCTAGAGACACCATTTATCCATGCACATTGTCAGAGTGGAGCT
>JANHGB010041693.1:5056-17828 GCA_026283785.1 Coracopsis vasa
AACAGAAGCAGAAGTGGGTTCCTGAACTGTGGCTTGCAGGAAGGGTAAGTGAGAGAAACACCAGAGCCCAAATAGCTGGACAAAACGCTGTTCCATGTGCGGATAAAGTGGGAAATCCTTAAGCCTCTTTCCTTAAACCTCTCTTCAGACCACGCTGCAGACGGATGAGGTGAAAAACGTTCCTTGTGGCACCAGGTGAGATGTTGAGCTGTTGTTGGGAGAGACCTTTGGATCCTCTCCCTGTTTTCCTCCCTGATAGCTCCAGCATGCTTTAAAACGTGTAGACTTGTTTGCAGGGGCTGGGTTTGCCACCCCCCCCCTATAACTGGAACCAGTGGCGAGCTCAGGGTGCTGGGGTGGGTGATGCAGCCCCATCCTCAGGCTCTGCGCTGCCTTTTCCATGGGTTCACACGCGATAATCCGGTTTCTGGATTGGAGCCTGGTGTCTGGAGCCGCTGTGGCTGCCGAGCTCAGCCCGCTAGAGGGGGGTGTCCCCCGCTGCTCCAGCCCAGCTCCGTGCTTTGCTCATTGCTCTTCCTTCCCTTCGCAGTGGAGGAGTGATGATTTACTTCGACAGGATCGAGGTGGTGAACTTCCTCATCCAGAGCGCAGGTGAGCTCTTCCCCTGTGAGCCTGCCAGTGCTGCCATGCGGAGCTGTTTGTGCTCCTGGTGTGAGGTGAGGTGAAGAGGTTATGCTTTGATTTGGAGCTGGTATTCCCCCCATGTACCTTGTAAAGCCCCGCACTTCCTGGGTGTAAGCCTAAAACCAGCTCTCCCACATGGTTTGTGTGTTTGTTGTTTCTTGCACATACTTGTTCTGCACTGCCACTTGCTTCACTAGAACCCAAATGCCATCCAACTGCCAGTGGTTGCATTGTTACACCCCTGCTGGGCTTCATGCTTCAGCGAAGAACTGATTTGAACAAGGTGTGCAAGAGGCAGGGGACAGAAAAGTGTTTGGGAGCAAAATCCTGCCTCTACAGCCCAAGAAGAATGACCTGTGCAGCCTTTTTCCCCAAATCCATTGGTTTTTAGCACCCTGTTGGTTATAGGAGTGGTATAACTGCCTGGCTTACTGGAGGCCTGCTTCGAGACCTCTGCTTTATGCTGGGTGTGAGATGTTCTTCCTTCATTGTACATTGACCTCTGTGTTCTGCAGCTCAGGCCCAACCTATGCAGATAGCGTAGAGAGGGTTGTTGGTAGTGAGATGTCCTTGTTGGTAGTGAGGTGTCCTGTTTGCAGAGCAGATGACAGAACACTGGTCGGGGTGTTATGAAATAGATGAGCAATAAGGAAAACTCCCCTTTGTTCACAAAGTGTGTGTTTGTGGTGCCAGCTTCTCTTGGGGGTGGATTCCTCACTTCAGGTGGGCCCTATGACTCCTGAAGCAAGTGCTCAACCCAATCTGAGGCATCCCTCCAGCCCAGCTCTGAACAGGGGTTTCTTCTTTTGCAGTGTACGACATAGTGAAGAACTACACCGCTGACTATGACAAAGCTCTCATCTTCAACAAGATTCACCATGAGCTGAACCAGTTCTGCAGTGTCCACACGCTGCAGGAGGTCTACATTGAGCTGTTTGGTGAGCTGCCCTTTCTCTATTGATGCAGAGCTCCTTTTACCTCAAACTGATGGGCTTTTTACCTATTAATCCAGTATCTACCCTGGTTGGAATCAGGATAGTTAACTAGCTACCATCATTTCCTCCTTGTCACTCCTGCTTGAGTGTGTTGTAACAAGAACCATCCAGACCTGCCAGTAATAGTGGAGGGCTTTAGGAAAGGGAGCACTAATTCTGTGGTGTTATTTGTGTGTTTAGCAAACATGACTTGCTGAATCAGTCACAGGTTTTGCTTATCCAGATGGAAAAGCTGTTTTGAGCAAGCACGCCTTGGCCTTGGGGTTTGATTAGCTTTGTGTCATGCCTGTGGCTGCAGTGCCTGGTGCTGGGAAACAGGATGACTTGGCAAGAGCCTGCTGACCTTCCTCCCTGGCTTCAGGCAGTGCAGACACCAGGAGAGCACATTGGGAGAGAGCCTGAAGAAAAGTTGTGGTTTCTTAGCAGAAATAGACCAGTTGGTGCCAGTGCTGAGTGTTCTGTTTATGGCTTTGGACTGGCAAGAAACCCCATCCAGTGTTTCTGCACTACAGCAGTGCTGACTGCGGGCAGAAATGTAGCTGTGAATGGTTTTGGACCCCAAATGGACAGAATTTGTGCCTGGAAGGACACAGGCTGTTCACAAACTCCTGTTCTCTGTTCAGACTGGGCTTTCCAAGAAGCCTGGCTTTCTGCTTCCTCATGTGCTGCTGCACAAGATGCAGAACCAGGGCTCGGTTCGCCTCCAGGTCCTTTATGGGGCTGCTTTGCTGATGGAATCTCCAGATGTTGGCAGCTGCTGACGACAACTGCTTGAAACGGCCTCAAAGCAACTGCTTTGCACAGAAGGAACTTGTATAAACTCCTGTGTAACTCTTTGTGTGAGCTCAGTGTGTTCTGGCTCAGCTCTGAAGTGGGGCACAGCCCATTCATGTCATTCTCTGCCCCCACATCTGCAAGCAGGTGCAGGAAACTGATAACAGCTGCTTCCTAAACTGGCTGAGCCCCATTGTGAGGGCGAGTTCCAGATAAAGCTAAACTGGGACCAAAGCAAATAATCAAGGAGTGAGATGTGATCACTTTCTCAAGGCCATTACATTTTGATTTTTCCTTTTGCACTTCTCAGCAGGCCCCAACTGGAAACACTGCTGTCCTTAGAGCTTTCCACTGAAGCAGGGCTTTGGTTTGTGTTTCCTTTTGAAGTTTCTCAGCCATGCTCGAGTTAACTGGTGTCCATTGAGCCAAACAGACGTTATGGAGATTTCTTCGCAGCCTATTGAAATAACCAGTGCAGCCAGTTCATATTTCTGCCTTTGCATGTGCTTTGTCTTCTGCTGGCACAGATGCAGTTCCTCATCAGTCACCATTTAGCTGAGAAGATACCAATGGAGAAGTGGGTTAGAGCACAGATTTGCTATCATAATGATGCTACTTCTAGCTCAGAAAGATTCCAACTGTAGCTTATGGGGAACTGGGAAGAGATTCACTTTGTCTCCTGTGGTCTGTCCCAAGTGTTTGATGCTGGTCTGTGCTGCCTGACACACTGAGAGAGATGGGAACCTGTTTCTGGGGCAGGGATGCTTTTCCTCTACCCAACACTTCTACATCAGAGTTACATGGGTGCTTACCTTCCAGGAATAAGAAATCTGAGCCCTTCCAGCCAGCTCTATGTGTTGACAACAAGCTGCCTTGTGGGACTTGTAGTTACCTGGTTTTTCTCCCCAATCAGATCAGATTGATGAAAACCTTAAACTGGCCTTGCAGCAAGACCTAACTACAATGGCCCCTGGATTAATTATACAGGTAATTCATTATACAGTTCTACTTTGAGATGTCTAAGGTGCATATTGTAAGGAGGAGTAAAAGGAAAGGAAAAAGGGCTAAAAGGAAATAGAAAACTGTGAAGGAATGAGAACCATATCCTTTCCATCTCCTCTCAGCTTTGATGTGTTGGGTTTCTGTTGGTACTCTGGATACTGTTTTACCCACATTATTGTCTCCTGTCACAGCAGGAGATCATTGAGTCCTGCATTTGGTCTGTGGGCTTTGGGCCTGGTCATAGTTTCTGCAGTGCTGTGTGGCAGAGCATGCCCCAGGCATCAGCTCCCCCATGCTCTGCAGCCTCAGGGGCCATTTGGCTTTTGATTGTTGGCTGCTTGCCTATGTTTTCTTTGGTCTCCCTTTCCAGGCAGTTCGAGTTACAAAGCCAAACATCCCTGAAACAATCCGGAGGAATTACGAGCTCATGTAAGTGCCTGAGACTTGCACCTTTGTGTTAGCGAAAAGAATCGCTCATCCAGATTAATGTGTTTTCACAGCAAGCAGTGATCAGTGTGCCCTCTGCCAGGCCTGCTCCCAGCCTCGTGCTGCCTGCAGAAAGGGCCTGGGGAGGCTGCAGCAGACAAGCACGTGTCTGTCACTGAGTTAGAAACTGACTTTGAGCACTTGAGCACAGAAATTCATTGCCCACAGTCTCCTTCCTCTTGACACTGGCCCTGTTTTAAAGAGGCCTCCCAGAGCATGGGAATGAGTGGCAGGTGGAGAGAGTCCACCACTAATCCTGTTGTTTGTCTGGGATGGAGAAACTGTTGATTCAACAGGCTGAAGCTTTGAAATAACTTTCTTTAATAGCACTTGACACACTGATCCCTTCTCAATGCTCTGGGCCAGCTGCCTTCTCTTGCACTTGATCAGTCAGAAATGCTTATGTTCTCTGAGCACCCTGCCAGCAGTCTGGGTAGGCTAGAATAAGGCCCCTCTTGTCCATTTTAATTCCCTAGCATTCCATACAACCTTTTGGTGTCATGGGAAGTCATGGTAGTCAAAATCCCAAATCAGCCTGTTAATCTGTTACCATAAATACAGTAGAATATGTGTTGGGAGAGACTTGTTCTGGACTCTAATCTCTCTTCCCTGTTTGGGAGCAGGAACAGAGTATTTTCTTTCCATACACAGAGCCATGTGATGGAATGGAGGGTGGTTACAAAGCTCCCAAATGAGGAAGATCAGCTGTCAGTGAGGACAAGGCTTTCACAGCATTTTGATGTCTTACTTTGCTTAAATCCTCATAACAATAGCCCAAAAAACTTAGATGTGAACAGTCTATGCCTCTTGTAGAAGGCATTATGGCAGCATGCAGAGAGTAGCAGGGAGGGCTTCATTCTGGCTTGGCTGGAAAGTCTTCCTGCTATGGAGGGAAGGAAAAGAAACTTTGGTTTAGAAGAAAAGCTCTTTGTGTGCAGGTACATGTGCTCACTTCCTGAGTGCTGCCTGCCCTAAACGTGTGCTTGAAAGAGGACTGAGCCAGCAGCCACACCACTTCAGCAAGGTCATGCTTTGTAACTGGCTTCTTCTGGCTCATTAGGGAGAGTGAGAAGACAAAGCTGCTGATTGCAGCCCAGAAGCAGAAGGTGGTGGAGAAGGAAGCAGAGACAGAAAGGAAGAAAGCCCTTATTGGTCTGTATACCTGTGTTTGAAGGGGTAGAACTGTAGGGGAGGGTGGGGGGAAGGCAGCAAAAAGAACCCAGGCGCTGGGGAGGGATGCACTTAGTTGATCTCTGCTGTGGTTATTGGCTGCTGACGTGAAACTCTTCCAGGGAAACTCAAAGGGGTTTTAGGTGGGTTCCAGCTTTGCCCACAGATGTGAACTGGCTGCCTTCTGAAGGCTGGAAAGTCTTCCCACAATTTACTTTCACCAGAAGGGGGTGGTGAGGACTTTGGTGGGTGAAGCTGCTTCTGGCATTAGGAGGACTGTGTGACCACAACGTGGATGTGTTCTTTTTCATTCCAGAGGCAGAAAAGATTGCACAAGTTGCTGAAATAACTTATGGACAGAAAGTGATGGAAAAGGAAACAGAGAAGCGGATTTCAGAGATTGAAGGTGAGTCTGTAGGAAGTCAATGTTCTCTGGTGAATTTTGTCCAAAGATCCTGAAACAGTTCATGGAGCTCAGTAGTTCTTGACATGTGGGTATTGACCATGTCCTTCAGTCCAAGCTGACGTTCACTGTGTAGTTTGCATTGTTGCTTCTTCACCCCCCCTTTAGTTTTGCAGCTGACTACTTTTAGGAACTAGGATTGACCGGAGGCAGGAATAGGAATGTTTCATTGTAGACTGTGCTTCTTGGAACCTTCTGTTTCAAGGTGCTCTTCCTGGGAGGTTGTACTGTTAAATTAAGATGATGTCTCCCTACCCCTCTGATAAACTGCTTTGTTAAGGAAATTCCAGGACATGGAAAGGGGTCAGCATTTCCAGCTCCAAGTGACAGGGCCTTATTTTCAATTACCTTCATTAGAGGCCCTGTCAAGCTTTGCAGAAGGCCACAGAGGAGCCAATTAAGACTTTTACAGATCAGCAGCTTCTCATTAAGAAGTTCTTCACGGAAATACAATGGGTTTTAGTTCTTATAAATGTGTATCACTGGGTGTCAGGCCTTCAGTTCAATTCTGCTGGCAGAGGATTCCTGTCTCCCTCGTTCCTTCTGGTGTCTCTGACTGGGACCGCTTTTTTTAGCCAAAAGAAAGGAAGTTGCAGGCCAAACCATCCCAATTGCTGACATGATTTTGAAGTGTAGCAGCTCACAGGACTCCCTGCTAGTATAGGAAAACAAATGGTTTATCCAGCTGTGCAACTCCAAAATCCAGACTGTATTCCAGTCGTGTGGCTCCCTGTCCTAGAAGGGATGTCAAGAGATCACAGCAAAGCAGGCAGATTACACTCATCTTAATGTGGTGGCCTCATACTACATCATTAGATTTGGAAAGATAAAAAGTCATAAGGAGAAAAAGGAGTCCAATACAGAAAGGGGAAGTGTTTCTTTCCTTAAATGTCTCTGCTAGGAGCAAGGGAATTTCCACATCCTTCAGGATTGGACCCATTACACATCATTGCTATTACATAGAAACAGCTCTCTGACATCTATCCAAGGAGCAGAGCTGGTGAAGGTTAAAATCATCCGCCTCTGCGTGCCTGAATCTTAACCTCAGCATCCTAGAGAAGATCCCATATGGGAAATTGCATTCACAATCCCAAACTCCATCTCCAGAGCACTCTGCTGGGCTGTGAGTCCCATGCAAATGTTATGGGCAAATCCCAGTTGTGCACTGGAACAGTTGCTGCCTTTTCAGCACAAGAGCTAGGGGCTGGCTGGAGAAGAAAGAGTGTTCTCAGCCCTCGTGACAGAGGTGGTAATAAAAACCTTATGTTTATAAAATGCTTTGAGGTCTTCAGTTGCAGAGGCAATTTACTTACTCCGTGCTATCATCCTGCAGTGTTGTAGATGTAAATTGAGATCCCATTGCTGTGTTTCCCATTTGGTTCCCTCTTCCCTAAACTGTATCCCGTACAGTTTAGATGTGGTACTGGCCACTTTAAAAAGTTTTCCAGCTGCAAATGGTGCTAACTTGGCTGGAAATAAAACTCTGAATATGAAAACATGTGTTTGCTTCCAGATGCTGCATTTCTTGCAAGAGAGAAGGCGAGAGCTGATGCTGAATGCTACACTGCTATGAAAGTAGCTGAGGCTAACAAGGTATTGTTATGTCCTTATGCTGGGCCTTGAAGCAGAGCTCCCTACATTAGGCTGTATAGAAATACTCATAGAATCATAGAATGGTTTGGGTTGGAAAGGAGCTTAAGATCATCCAGTTCCAACCCCTGCTATGGGAAGGGACACCTCACACTAGACCACCTCACACTAGGCCGTGTCACCCAAGGCTCTGTCCAACCTGGCCTTGAACACTCCAGGGATGGAGCATTTACCACTTCTTTGGGCAACCTATGCCAACACCTCACAGTAAAGAATTTCTTCCTTATATCTAACCTGAACTCAGGAAAAGAGCTGCCTGTGCTCATTGCTTGCTTGTTGTGTCTCATTGTTGAAGTCAAAAGGCAAACCAAAACCATCACTCAGAATTATTGAGCCTGAAACAATTAGATCCCTATTTGCAAATTCATTTTCTTTGGGCAGATAAATTTATATCAGGATACATGAAATACCTGGTCCTCTCTGGAGGCGGCTCTGCTAGATGCTTATGGGGCCATGGCTCCCTCTGTAGCTAGAATATCAGTTTCAGTGCTACCCTTTCATGCCTTTGCAATCAGAAATGTCGATTAATTCCAATGTGCAAGCTGGCAAGCAAGCAAAGCAGAAGCAGGGATCTCTGGAATGACAGGCAGGCTTAAGAGTAAGTGTCTAGGTAAAGAGCAGATAGAGCTGATCTTACACATCTAAGTAACTAGCCTGGCAAAGCCTTGCTACTGCCAAAGAAAGAAGTTGAAAGAAAGAATGGAAAAAGAGAAATCCTATGGATAAATGCCAGGCTGTAAGTGCCTGCAGCAAGTTCCCAGGCCATCCCAGCAGGAAAACTCTGTTTTGTAAGGGTCAGTGAGAATGGACAGAGGTGTGGGATGCTTGTGCACAAATTCTGTCCCAGTTACTCTATCCTCTCAGTTCTAATGTCATTATCCTGAACGAATGAGCTCTGCTGTCCGGAACAGACTCTTCAATCTACTCTCTGGCTAGAAGCCAGTTGTGTTTTCTTTCCAGCAGCTTGCATTGCGAGGGCTTTTAGTGAGTTATGTGCTTTCGAGCATCTCTGGTACATTTGGATTGAATGTTTCCCCAGCTGCTTCCATCACTTTCTCATTTTGCCATTTAGTCACTGGGATTTAGAGCTTCACTTTAGACCTACTGAAAGAGAGCTTTCTTCTGGGCACTGTGCTCTCCAGCTGAAGAGAGGATGAGCATGCCTGCTAGCGTGATGGAAAAGTAGGATTCTCATGACACAACCTTGCTTTTGAGTGAATCTGAGCTGTTGGTGATCTCTTTTCTTTCTGTGCAGCTGAAGTTAACTCCTGAGTACTTGCAGCTGATGAAATACAAGGCGATTGCAGCAAACAGCAAGATATATTTTGGCAAGGATATTCCCAACATGTTCATGGACTATGCGGGAAGCCAGACCAAGTTTGCAGAGGGACTGGCAGAAGGAATCCAAGAAGAAGATGTGGTAGGAACCAATGAGGACTCAAAGCTACTTCATAATGTCAACTGAAAGATTTCTATTACTTTTATATCAAAAGAAACATGAACTGGGAAGTTCCTTTTTGGTTTTCCCCCTTTCTTGTTCTGAAAGAGACGAATCAGACTTAATCCATTCAATCTTTTGTATGACAATTAGACTTTGGTATTTATGGGGTGGTTTTCCTGGTAACTTCTAAGCAGCCAACTCCAGGTATGTCCTTTAGATGCAGCTCTCCCTGCTCTTGGACATACAGACCAAATTCCTCTGGAGAGGCCAGCTTAGATGGGTACTTCCTTTTGGATTGAGGTGGCTCATAGCAGTAGGAAGCCAAGAAATGGTGAGGTTTTGGAGGGAGGGGAATTGCTGCTACAACTTGTTTTGGTTGGAAATTTCAAGTACTTTATGTTAAACCCCTTTAACAAAAAGGTGCTAGACTTTTGTACACTAGACACAGCTGCTTGAAGACCTTGTCTAAAGAGCAGGTTGCCTCCATTGCATGGGGCGCTGAGATGGTCTTAACAGCCTGTGTCCATGCTCCAGGTCTGCCCAGAGTGCAGGGTGTAGCAAATGCATAAACCCACCTATTAGTGAGGTCTGAGCTGACCTGGTTTGCCTTGCTAGGACAGCTGAGACCACAGTGAGTTAAAGAAATCCAGCTGAAATCCTGCAGGTTCCCTAGTTTCCATGGGGGGATCTAAGCCTTACACCACTGCCACTACAGGTAGTGACCCAAACTCTTCCTTTTGTGCATCTTAACACTGCTTTGGTTTCCATTTGTCATAGTTGGGGAGGACAAAAGGGGGGAGTCAGTAGTTTGAGGCTTTCCCCAGCTCCTTGGTGAGGGGCACAGGCATGCTGCTGCAGAACTGGAGTTGATTGTCAGTGGCACCAGGCTGCAAGCACGGTACTTGTCCCATTGTCATGGTTAGGAAAATAGGGAGAAAAGCATTTTTGTCTCAGGGACCCTGACTTTGTCAAAAGCCTTGTTGCTGGCAAGTAACTGCTTGAATGACCCACGGGCATCACAGTGCATTACCTGCCTCTGCAAGAGCAACTGGATTTCAGTGTTTACAGTGTCTTACTAGAGAGAAGGCATTCAGGTAAACTGAAAGGAATGGAACTGAGTTTCAGTTGTGTTTGGGGGGTTGTTTTCTGAATAGACCTTGTGAAAGGAAGATTTATGGTAGCAAAGGACACAAACCATCAAAGTGAAAAGTGACAGGGCAAAGAACAGAACCTCTTGTCTCTGAACTGTCCAAAGATACATTGAATTTTCCTTCTTTCCTCAGAACAATGCCATATAATGTACCTTTTGCTTCCAAAAGCCAATGAATTCTTCACATACCAGATGCACAGAGGTAATAGGGTTGTGTTTGACACACATGCAAAGCTTGAGAGGGTGTTAAAGACAAAAGTTCAGACCTAGAGAGAACATTCCTGTTTTTTTCTGTCCCTAATCCATCTGCCACTTGGCAGCAGAGTCTGTTTATTAGTTGCCATTATCATTTGTGGCCAACATACTAATATGAGCTGACACAAGTGTAAGTGCTAACTTAGTTGTCAGAGAACCAGCCTGTTGCATTTGCAATCTTGTGCCCCCAGCACTTGCTACCCACTACAGTTGGTTTCATTCTTCAGTGATTGAAACATGCATTAGTCCTTTGAATAAGGTGATCACACTAAGATAGAACTCTGAGGGATTTCAGCTGCTGGTACCAGTATTCTTACTTCAGTTTTCTTTCCCCTGGTAGGAAGGAGAGTGACAATGCACAATAAAGGATAAGCATCAGTTTCTGCTCTAGGAAAGTCCCATCTCCTATTGTGTCAGCTTTATTTGTTGGGAAATACAAGCGAAGGGAAGTTCCATCTCTATAAATACAGCATTAGACAGCACAGCAGTCAAAATTGCCTCAGTAGGTAGGCTGTAATACTACTGCCTTTTATAGGGTTATGAACAGGGAATAGCAGATGAGGTAATAGTATCTAAACCTTTGAGGATGATCTCATTTGGGATCATTCTACATTCAAGTTAGAGATTTCCATTAGTACCTAAAACCTACATTTTACATGAGTGTTTTTCGCTGATGAAGAGACCCAAATAAGCCAAAGTGGTATTAAAAAGGGTGGTTTTTTGTATGACTTCACAGCAAGACAATAGTTTGGAATAAATAGGTCTTAATGCTTTTTTTTTCCTTGTTTTAATTGAAAACATTACTGCTGAATTATTCTTGTAACTTCAACTGTCCCAAGAGTCAAAAGGCAAAAAAGCAAGGTTGAAATCAGGCTTCACAAGCCAGAATCCACTGTTGTGTTTGCATCCAGGTTTCTTCCTTGTATGTCTGATCTCCTTTATTTCCCAGACCTGTCACTACATCGTGATTCCATCTCTCTCTTTAACTGACGTTTTGTCCTCTTTCCATCATCTGAAATCTTGGAAGATCCGAGTTTTAAAACCACTCTAACAAAGCAAACCCAGGTTTGTGGCACTGCTGTGATACCCGAACATTGCTGATGGGGAGCATGGGAATGCTTTCCCAGTACAGTCTTTGATCTTCTTATGTATTAAAAGCCTTTTTATTTTGGTATTTGCTATGACAATAAAATGGCCTTCAATTTTAATAGTGCTCCTGGTTTTATCCCTATGGATAACACAATGTGTAGATGCATTGCATCTACATGCAATACATCAGATGCAGAGGAAGACTGACCAGGGGTAACGTTGAGGCTGCTGCTGCTCCAGGGGGAAGAATGCTGTGCATCGGTGCTGAGCTTCCATTGACCTATGTGCTGCTGTATGGTGCCATCCTCCCCTTCCAAGGAGCAGAAGACAGTGGATGTATCCCTATCAGCTCAGGGAATGCCACAAGCATTAGCAGAACAGGGTGACAAACACGGTAACAAGCCTTTAGTGTCAAACAGCAAGGATTTGGTCAAGTTTGCATCAAATCATTGTCATGTTTTAGCACACAGAGAGCCTGGTGGGTGTTTTTAGCCAGCTGTGTCAATACTGTCATTGCTGGGAATATGGGAGAGCCCAGTTCTGCACATTAAGACAAGTATTTAGCTAATGGGTTCCAGCTGGCAGCTCCCATTCCTTCCATCTGACTCCCTGGGATAAAGGCTGGCATTGTCCTGCTGCTCCCCACAACCCAGCCTGCACAAGTGCTGCCTTGCTTTATAAAGGGGTGTTTTACCTCTAGTCATTGGAATTTGCACCCTAGAAGATGGCTCCTCATGCAGAATGTCCTGGTTGTGGACTCTCTGGTGGTTTTTATTGCAGTATTCAAGGTATATGGTCAAAAATGGTCAAAATGAGCCCAAAATGAGCCCTACTGTGTTGTGGTGGGCAGAACATGCCCTCTGAACACAGGGCTGCTGCCTGCCACGTTCTCTTCCCAGTCATAAGAGCCAGAGGGATCTGTAGGTGCTCTCCTCACCTGGGTGAAGGCTCCTGCTTGGATCCTTCCCCTCAGAACCTGCCGGCCCAAGGGGAGGCTGCCGTGTTGATGGGGTGCCAGGGCAGGTTATGAGGTGCTGACACCGCTCTTGTTCCTCACAGCAGGACCCCCAGCGCTCCTCGCTGCCCCTCAGCAAGGCATCAAGCCCCATCCCAGCCACTTCAAGGGCAGGAAGGTGGGTTCGGCAGCGCAGGAGCCTGGATATGTCCCGCATGGAAGCCTCCATGGACCCCCTACTCGCCTCCCCTCAGCCGGCCCAACATGGCGCCGCCGCCCTACACCCCGCCCCGCCGCTCCCATTGGTGGGCGGTGCGCGACGGAGCGATGTTATTGGCCCTCGGGGAGCGGGAGGGGCGGGGCCAGCCGGGGATGTGGAGGGCGGCGGGCATGGCCGCCGGGGACGGGGTGGGCCCTGCGCTGCGGGCCGTTACCGAGCGGGTGCAGCAGGCAGCGGCGCGCCGGCCGCAGGTGAGCACCGGGGCCGCGGGGGGAGCCTCGGCCAGCCGGGGTGGGCACGCTCGGTGGGGCGGCAGGCCGTCCGTCACCATGGAGACAGCGCCCTGTGGGCCTGTCATGGAGGCAGGCGGCTCATCACCTCAGCAACGGTGACAGGACCCCAGGGTCGTCCTTAGAGGTGTCCCTGTTGCTATGGAGGCCAAGCTGACCCTCGCCCATATGGCTGGGGCCGTGGTTG
>JANHGB010041694.1:0-18203 GCA_026283785.1 Coracopsis vasa
CAGAGCCTTGGGTGACATGGTTTAGTGGGAGGTGTCCCTGCCCATGGCAGGGGGGTTGGAACTGAATGATCTTAAGGTCCTTTCCAACCCTAACTATCCTATGATTCTATGAATGTATATCCAATGCTTTCCAAACCCCTGAGGCCCCCTGGTTCAGGCTGGAATGCAGCAAGTCTGATCTTTGCAGTACCTGCTGCATTGTTTACAATAATAAAGAGCAAAAGTAAAATGCTTCCTAGTTCATTGATCCTTGGACCGTTACTGAGCCCCAGATCAGTATGCTGCTCACCTTTTCCATGCCCTGGGTGATGTTTTGCAGCAGGTCTAGAAAAGGGAGTAATGGGAACAGGGTTCTGTTGGTTTATAAATCATGGAGGCAGCCAGTTGTGCATCCTGCATGATATGGAGAGCCAGGAAACTTCTCTTGGCTCTCCTGCTGCCTATGCTTGGGCAGATCAGTTCAGTTTCCCCTGCCTTCGTACTCTTGGGGCTCTGATCTCATGTAGCTCTTCCATGGCACTGATTCACCGTTAATCACGAAACTGCAGCTAATTTTGGGTTTGAGTTTGGCTTTGGGAGTTCATCCAGGCTCTGCTTCTCACTCGAGAAGTCTTGCTTTTCCCCATGCTCTGTTGTTCTTTAGCTGGGTTTAAAATATATGCTGTTGCTGGCATTCAAAGCCATATCTGCTCCCAACATATGCTATTGGCACAATACCAACAGATGCTGTTAAGCGGTATCAAATCTTAAAGTGCAGCTATGTTCTGAAGTGCGACTGTGAAAATGGCACCGTAGGGTTCCTCCTGTGTGTCTCGGTGATTTGCACGTTCAGTTCTCTCTTAAGAGGTAGAAGATGTTGACTGTTTGTTTTGAACAGTCTCCACAAACTAAACCTGTTTGTTCTATGGGAGGTCTCAGCAGGGCTGGTGCATGTTTCTTGCTCCTGTCCTTGCTGTTGTCCTTGCTCACGGCTCCTGTCCTCCCACCCTCTCGCCATCTCAGCTCCATGGCGTGGGAGCTCTCGGGGCTGGGAAGTGGGGTGTTTGTGAGTGCCATAGAATTCAGGCTGCTCTTGCAGGTTATAGAGATTTCCATTTTGCTATTTAATAACAAGGTGGTCACGGTCCATTTGAAACTCTCTTAAAAATGCAAAACTCCATTTGGGGGGAACAGAAATGTCAGCAGTGTCAACAAACAATTACCATTGTCAGGAGAGGGGTTTTACGTTAGTAATAAAGTGAATGAGCACTCGGTTAATATTCTTCTTTCCCTTTTTCCATCCTTATTCTCCTTTTGTTTGAGATTTAAACGATAATAAGCAAACTTACTGCACAACTGACTCTTTGCTTATTGTTCTTCCTCCTATGAAGTGCGGTGCCATCTGGCACATGGACAAGTAGGGAAGATTGATGGCTAACAAAGAGCACCATTCATTTTCCTCTACCAGATTTGGGCAGAAAGCAAACGTTTTTAATCAAATCTATATGTTTCTAAGGAATATTGGCTGCTGAAAATTTGCCAAAAGCTGAATTTTCCCCCTTTTCTTGCCCTGTGAGAGTTACATCCTGCCAGGCTGATGCATGGATGGGACAATATGGATGCTTTTTCTCTTGTGCATCATCTTTGCTATTATTGAGAGAGCAGTAAGGTTAAGGGGATATTGGTGCCGAGGAGAGAGAAAAATGGGAATGGTTATGTGCTTTAGTGCAAATAATCTTAAAATGTAAGAGTATAGTTCTTCTAATGGCCTCGCAATGAATCATGCAAGACAACTGTCTGAACAAAACACACAGTTGCTTTCAATGAAGCAACCAAAACATCAGTGGAAAGTTCGCCTGCAGTGGTTTTGCATTTCTCAGCGAGAAATGAATGATTTATGTATTGCCTCCTCCATGCCATCTTCTCTCAATAATTAGGCAGTCATGGGATAATACAGGAATTCAGGATCTGTGGGTCAGAGGGAACTCAGCCGTGGTGCTCAGCTGGGAGAGGGAGATTCAGCTTTTCCTAGGAGGGAGAAAGGGCTAAAGTGTGGTATGGAGCAGCATGCAGTGAACCTTAGACCTCTCTGGTGGGGGAGCTTGGGGGAAGTTCTGGGAAGTAGCTTGGTTTCTCATCAACTGCACAACATAAGGAAGGAGGTGGTTAAGGAAGAGATGGTGTACATTTTAGGGTTCAAGGAGTATTGTCTCTGATGTTTATTACTGCAGGTGCTGGATGGATGCAGGCCTTGCTTAGCTGTGTTTCTTCAATAGGCACGCATAATGAGGGGGCTTTTGCTTTATGATAAGATACACAAAGAAAAAAATAAGACTTGTCCATTTGGATATTAAATTCAGATGCCTTTAATAACACCTATAAATTAATAGGATTTCATGTGCAGCTTTCAAAAGCATTGTAAAGAGGATGTGGGATGTGTAAAGATAGAATGGATTGTGTAGCGCTTTATAGCTGTGGAAAGAAAATGATTTTCATTTTGATTCTTTAAAACTATATTTTTCCCCTTTGAAGTGTAATAATGGAGTTAATTAGCTCTGAGCACCTGGATTTGGAGCTTTGAAAATGATCCTTTCATTGCAGCGGTACTGAATTTTCTGGAAAGCTGCATCCACACGTACACAGCTTTGTCATGGCATACGCAGCCTTGTACAATGTGCATGTGGAGGCAGGGACTGTAGCTCAGAGGGACTTGGAGAAGACCTCTATTCTTTTAGTATTGGAAAGTTCCTGCTGTTCTAAAACATAGTGTCTCTGATACGTCCCTGATGTCATGGTTTCCACGTTGTGAAGTTTTGGCAGTGCTTTCCCCTGCCAATTTCTCATCTGTGACTTGAGTAAATAGATGAGGATGATGATGATGACGATGATGCAGTGTGGGAGTGCTGGTCCTGAAACTGCTGAATGATGAACAGACCCTCTGGGCAGCAGGGACATTTCCTTAGTGTTCACCCTGCAGCAAGAGCCCTGCTGCCTCCGTGCCAGAGGAGGACACTGCAGTGACCTTGCTTCAGACGGTGCTAATTCTATTCGAGTTTACTATGTTCTGCATGTCTATACTCCTCTTAAATGTCTTCACTCCTTAGCTCCTCTGGATTGAGCGCAGGATTACGGACACTTGGCTGTAGCATGCCTGAGGGTTCATCACAGCTTGTCAAAGACTAAAATGCTAAAGTGCTAAAATTGCCCTTTCCCTTCTGCTTTGCTGTGGTGCTGGTGGGAGGCACAGCTTGGAGGTCTTGGGCCAGTGCTGGGGCTTGGAGCCAGGGTCCCCAAGGGGGGGTGAGAGTATCTGGTGGCTGTGCCAGAGGGGAGGAGAGACAGCTCTGCTGCATGGCGTTTGGAGGAGAAATAAACCAACTGAGAGAAGGGAGTGACTGTGTTGACACAGAAAGTTTCCAACTGTTATATTTATATAACAGTTCAGAGCTTAAATTGCTCTTGAAGCAGGCAGATTTATATCCCTTCCAAGCCTCACTGCATACTGTTTCCCTCTTCTTCCTGCCGCTATAAATCTGGATGCTCTTGTTGATATAAATATTCTGTCTTTTAAAGAATTTTACTAAACTTTGTGGGCACTGAGTCAAGTCTCATGGGCTTTGCTCTGCATTGGGTGGTTAAGTTTTTCCTTTATCAGTCTTTAATTTGCTGCCTTTTCAATATTTCCTTGCTCCTTTTTTTATATAATGAGAAAATGTCAAAAGAAAGCATATTTCTGATATAGTGACATCTGGCATTTCTATTTGGAAGAGAAAGCTTGCATTTCTCTGCATTTCTCTGCTTTTAGGATGGTTGGCAGAGCAAAAGTGCCTCTGAAGAGAGCAGCACGGCCAGGGAAAGGTTCGGGGTGGGAGTGTGTGTATTCCCTTCTCCCTTAAAACATGCTGATGCAGCCTCTTAGCAGGACGAAAGTGAGAAGCAATGGCAAAACTTGAAGGGTTTTATTTCTTCTCTCCTATGAATCTCCACAAAGGCTTTAATAAATGAATCCAGTGCCTGTGGTGCTCCTCTGGGGATACCCTGAGCCATTCTGTCCCCAGGAGGGTGCAGAGTCCTGGCTCCCTGGGACTGACAGTGCTGTGCCAGGCTGGGGACAGCCTTGACAAGAGTCCCTTGGGTTAACCCGCAGGGCTTCAGTTTGTGGAGGGGCTTGATTTGACGTGTGTGAGATGAAAATGTGCAGATCTCAGTGCTGTGAAGAGAGAGCTCTTGGTGCCCAACAAACCCATGGGTGGGCTGGGGAACCAGCACGAAGCAGCAGTTGGGACTGGGTGCTGGGTGTCCACCCACCCTCTTCTAACTGGTGTTCGTGATGGTTTTCATGTCTTAAATGTGTACTTAAGCAGCAGCACGGCTAAGAGAGCTGATGTGCAGCCAGTAGGAGTGAAGGGGAGGCTTTCCATTGTCTTCAGTGGGTTGTGGATTAAGTCTCGGGAGAATAATAATATCATGGTTTACTTGGCAGTAACAATGCTAGCGGTGCTGTCTCACTGCAGACAATAAACTGCACAAGTTATGGAGAGCATGATAGCCCTCTCCTGAACGGGAGGGGAGCCACTCAGACGTGAAAGCAATCCATTTTGTGTACGATTTGTGGGGAACTTTCAACAGGGTATTTTGACATATGGCTTCGATGTAGATGAAGTGCCAGACCTTAACTAGATAAAGGTATAATTGCATTTTCAGTGCAATCACTCAGAGTGAAGTATGGATCATTTTTTGAGCGTTCCTGGGGTAGGTACATCTACATGTTCAAGATGCAGAGATCTGGCACTGAGATGCTTGTTGCATGGGAGCTGCATTAGCCAGGAATCATAAGCTTGCTGAAGTACACAGGGCTGGGCACCGGAAACCTTCTGTTAAGATTCCCCCTTTACCAGTATTGCTCTGAAGCTGGTTTGTCAGGTCTGGGAAGGGATGTTCTTTGATTGTTGTTTCATACAAACATCCTGCACTTTTTCACCATTACGGGTGTGTTCCTGCTGATTAGAGCTGCTGTCATCACAAATCTGAGTATCCGTTGAGGAAATGCTCTGGGTTTGATGCTGAGTTAATGAAGTGGACCCTCAAGCATTAGCATGCTTCCTGCAGAGGGATGGAAGCGGAGCAGTGCTTGTATATTCATAGAGGTTTAGTTTCCAGCATAGCTTTCCTTCACTATATGATGGGGGAAGCCTTCTTCCCGTGTTCACTGAATCTGCTTTTCCTTTGTAAATCCTGGGTAGGTTTGTGTAGGAGTCAGAGAAGCGAAGGGCGCAGGGGAAAGCAGCACTTAAATAAAACATATCCAGGTTAACCAGGACAGCTCTGTGTGAGTAGCATGGGTAACAACTGCTTTTATTGCACACCACAGCATAGTTTTCCTGGCATCCTGTTTTGATATCACTGATCAAATGTGTTTGATATAGCAAGAGGTTGAGTTTCTGATTGCTGACCTTTCCAGCACAGGCCAGCTGGCAGGGGAGACCGCAGGCTGTCGCAGGTATGCCAGGATTGCTGAAGGAGTAATGCACAGCAGAGAGGTTTTGGAGGAGAAGGCAGAGAGTCAAGTCCTGTTTGCTTCACATCCTTTGACAGAATTCCATATCGATCCTTTGAAAGCAAGAGGAAAGGAAGAGAAAAACGAAATGAAGCAAACCACAAGAAAACACTACTCGCTGCAGTGGGTTACAGCTGGCCTGTGCTTTCCTGGATGTTAGTGCAGCTCCCAAGGCAAATGGCTAGGGGAGAGTGAGCATGGCTGAGCAAAAGGCTGGTTCTGTGCCATGGAGGGAGGCAGGTTTTAACGTCAGCCCTTGTTCACTATAATTCGGTGTTAGTTCAACAGTTTGAGGCAGGAGCAGGAATTCCCAAATTGTCTGTCTCCTAATGGTCCATTAGGCACCAGCCTTCAGAGTAACCCCTGGCAGCAAAGCATGTGCCATCACTGATGGAGCAATGCTTGAAGCATTGCAGGGGGAGCTGCCTCAGCAGCCATTTCCTACAACTCCGGAGGCAACCAGTGGCAGGAAGGTAAATACAAATATACATCATCCAAATCCTCGGATCACTTGTTCTTCCTTCATGGGAGCAAGTCTCATACCCAGTAACACAGAATCTTTTGGGGAGTTCAAAGCAGTGGATGAATGAATCTCACTAAGCCTATAAAACTGTGTAAAGGGCACAGTTTCTGTTATTTGAGCAGAGCTGCTTGATGTATTCAGCCAGAAGAGTTCTTGCGAGGCAGCAGCAATCTCGGGCCTTCAACTTAACGCTGGTCTCTGCATGAGACATCAGCATGTAGGTGGTTGTTACTGACTTACTTGCCAGTATTTGTGGTCCTGTTTGGTTTCTTTCCTTTGTGGACAGCAATCTGAAATACATAGCTGCTTTTAAAAAAGGGAGGGCAAAAGAAGACCATTATGTTGCGTGCTCATATAAAATAAGGTGAGGAAAACTGAACAGAGAATAAGCCAGTGTTTTTAAAGTGGAGGAGTGCAAATCCTCAAGGAACCCAATGGTCTGATCCTCAGAGGCAATTAGTAGGTAGCCCTATTAATTTTAATGGCAGCTCTGAGCTGTTAAAGCCTGGCTATTGCCTCTATATTTTAAATATTATTAAATGCTACATACTCTTAAGTATTTCATTGCTCTCATTTAAGAAAAGTCAGCTTGTTCATTGGGTACCTCATTTAGAATTACTTATATTTTTAGTGCCTCTTGGAAAACGGGTGTATTCTTCTGGGAGGAAAGTTGCCATTAGGATAATTGTACTCCTGTGCTGCTCACAGCTTCAGGGAAGTCCTGTCAGTCTGTACTTGGGAAGAAGCACCAGGTGATGAAGATGTGTGTTGATAATCCTTGACTTTGAACGTTTCTCCAAAAGCAAAGCTGTGCCGCAACAGAGCAGCTGAGTGATGGATGCTGGAAGTGTCACACAGTGCCACAAGAAGTCATTTGATACTGGAGCAGGGATGAGCGGCCCTGCCAAGTTTTAACAGCCTTTTATTTCTCTGGCTGGTAGGTGCAACTCTTGGGTGGCAGGGGCTGCTTTGAGAGGATCTCACTTGGCATTTCCAGAAGCTTTCACGGGCCTCCCCTTGCTCCCCCGAAGCAGGAGCCTGGAATCTAAATGCAGCTTCTGAAACATGCTTAAAAAAACCCTCAACCCAAAACCCCCAAAACCCAACAAAACAACCCCCCAAAACCCTGGAAAATACAGTTGTTGTGAAGACCTGCTTCTGTGCAGGGTTGTACCAGGCAGATGCAGAGGTCTGTGTGCGGGGGAAATGATGACTTGTTGCAAGAGGGGAGGATGGTGTGGCTGGCTGTCCTGGGGCTGGCGGTGCACTGCACAGATGTGACCTCTCTCTGGGTTTGGGAGTGGAAGTGAGGAGCATTTAACCTTTCCCTGGTGTTCTGTGGCATGCGGGGTGAGATGAGTTATAGTGCTTTCTTTGAGGAGGCCCTGGCAGCCTGTCACATCCCTGGTGCAACATTAATTGCTTTTCAAGTGGAGGAGATGAGAGCGTTTTCTAGGCTTTTATTTACTTTACACTCAGCTTATTCTGGGTCGTGTTGTGAATGGGGCCATGCCCCAGAAATGGGCAAGTCTTCCATCTCACCCTGCGTGCAGTGGGGTTGCCTTTGCCATGGGGCCTTGCGTGAGGAGCTGGTTGGTATTTGCAGGTTTTTTTAGGGCGTGGGGTAGTCCTGAGGGCTTCTGATGTGATGTGGTAAGAGGTGTTTGAGAGGGTTTCTGTGTTGAAGACAGACGGGCAAGGCATGAGGAAATATCCTCTTGGGAGAGGGGGAAGGATGAATTGCAGTGGCAGCCTGGGTGGTGCCCAGAAATCTGTTGCAGATTGTTCCAGTGCTGATCCTTCTGTACTTCTTTCAGGGATAAAATATGTCCTGCAGCTTCTCCCTCTGGTACTGATGTCCTTCCACAGCTTCCTTTTACTGGAATGTGCATAAAGTGTTTCAAAACTTGCCTATTCCTTCTATACTGAAGGATTGAGAAAGATGGTAGTAAGGCTGAGCCGCTGCCATTTCCAAGCAACCTTATTTGTCTGGCACTGAAACTTATTGCTGCTTGCAGTTTCCTGCCTTTACAAATGGCTGTTAAAGCAAGAAGTGAGCCGTCTCTGGATGTATGTCTTCCTTTGCCTCCCACCCTTAGGAAGCAGGCTCCCTGTGTAGTTTATGCTTAGAGGTGGGTTGTTTCAAGCTTCAGATGAACTTGGTGTGTATGTGCGTGGTTGGAAGAGTGCTATAATGAACAAACAGGATGTGTGTATGAATAGATTAAATGCATAAAGCAGATGAGTTAATTTGTCAGTCACTGAAAGCCTTTTACAGTAACAATAATAAAGAAACACTGTAATGCTCCTTCTCCTGTGGATGTTTACTTCCCTTTTTCAGGGGCGTTTTTACCCTCCAGTTTGTATAATGAAGGTTTCAGTGGGAGTGTCCTTAAAGAGAGCTTGTTCTTTCGTATGCACAGATTTGTAGAGCCTGAATGCAGACTGCTAGGTAGTGCAGAGCTTGTCTGTCCTGCTGTCCCTTTACACCTGGTCTCATTATTAGCATGCTTGAGTAGATACTACAGCCAGTGAAACCCTTACTGAGTTAGTAGAAGGGAAGAGCAAAGGCTGAGAGATAGTTAACCACTCATCCCAAGTTAGCAGCATTCTTGTTTATGAAGGATTTATTTTCAGCTAAGACAATACCTTTCTGTAATACTTAATTCTTCTGTGTAAGCTTTTAATCAGAGCCACTTGTGTTTTTATTTCCTCTTGTTCCCACAGTTACACTTTCACCATAGCTGGTGATTGAAATACCATAAAATTCTTGGGTAACGTGGCAGATTGAAAAAGCAAAGAAACCACTTTGTTTCTCAAAGGAGTAGCCTTGTTGGACAGTATTTCATGCACTGTATTGCACTTCAGAAAAAACCCTCCCTAATTAATACTTAATAAGGATTAATACTTGCAAAGTAATTAAAAAGCTCTCTGAAACATGTTTTTTTCTTTGCTGCTGCTGACTTAATGGCCCATAGGTTGTTTTTGTTCTGGTTAGTTCTAGTTTGCTTTTCTTTCACCATTGCAATTCTGAGCTTAAAGTCTAGTGTTGTCTTTTAACTATCTCATGGATGTAATCCAGGTTTTGTTTTCTTTAAAATCAATTGGCTTATGAATTCCCCTTTTCTTTTCTCCATGTGTTAACAGAGTGGAAGTAAAATAGGAAGTTGTCACATAGATCCAGCTAATTTCCCCCTTCTCCAGACAGATGATATGTTATTCAGTCTGTATTTTCAGAAGTAAGAGTTACACCAGGTTGACAATAATTTAGCAGAGCCAGAGTTTTGCATGCCGCTCTGAGAACATTTCAGGTCAATCCCATGATGGTGTATGATGATAATTATGCTTTAGCAGAATAGGCCTATTCGATGAGCAGCTCAGGCTGGAAGACCTATATCCAGACAGTGCTTTAAGGTCTGGAATTAATTCAGTTTTATGAATTACGCTTTCTTCTCAGTGTATTCATATCCTATGTGTGGGATTAGCTTGCTTACTGTGTAAAACTCACCACCTATTTTCTGTTTGTGTGAACCTGCCTACTTTGAATGATCTTGCTGGTGTTACAGAAAGTGACTAAGTCCCAGCAATGTCTTCTCTGAGTAAATGTTCTCAGAAAATGTCCTCACTTAATTGTAATTGAAAATGAATTGTTCAGCTCTCTGTCCGCTTTCTTTATGCCTCACGTATTCTGCCCAGTAACATTCTTCTTCCATATGATTCATTAGTCTTCAGATTGCTTAAAAATATCCTGGACAAGGAAGACAGTGAAGTTGTAACTATATATTGGTGGATGAAAATCATCTCAAGTGTCTGCGTGCGTGCCAAGATCACATCCTGCATACAGAGAATAACTGAGTGGGCTTGTGAATGAACAGGCTTTTGAAAGGGCTTCTTTTGTTAATCACTAGCAAAATTGATCAGAGAGCTTGCAGACTTGAAAGGAAAATCCAGTGGATGTTTTTCAGGGATTTTATCACCTTTTAGTCATCATCACGATGCTTTTTTCTGTTATTTTATATGTAAGAACTCGTTGTCTACCTGTTCTCCTGTGAAATTGCTTGTTCTAAGCCTCAAATCAGCTGTCTTAATGTGCGTAATAGCTTGATAGTTTTCAGTCTTGAAGGCTGCTGTAGTCATGTAATATGTAGTAAACTCTTTAGAAGTATAGAATTGCTATATCAATCTTGCCATATAGTTACAGATTTGTTGTGGCCTGCTTGGCCTGACATGTGCATGTCCCTCCTGGCAGAGCTGTGGGGCAGCCCCCGAATGCTCACTGTGTAGAAATAAGAAGGATTTTCTGAAGAATTGGTGTTGCCTGAGAGTTAAAAATCCACTGTAGGGAAATTGTGATTCATGTTTGAGGTGTAACTGATTCACTGTGATTTGCTGTGATTTCCTTAGTTTGCAAATCAGGCCCAGTTGAGGGAAACCATCCTGTGGAAGATGGATGGGAAGAGAATCGCAGAAGAGATCTCGTGTGTGTTCCCAGCTGCTGCTGGGGGCTCGGGAGTGCTCTCATATCTGCTTGGGAATGACTTCTCTGCTAACAACATTCAGCTGGTTTTTATGATGGATGATTTAAACACGGGGTCTTGAGTTTAGCTTTGGGAGAGAAGAAATGACAGAATTTGTCTTAAATGGTGAGTGCGGGTGCATGTACTCTTGGTGCAGAATACCATGCAGCTTTAAATGTGATCATTCTGCTGCATCAAGGAAGAGGAAGAGATGGAACAAAATCTCAGGGACCTGAAGTGTGACCTCCGACCTATTTGTATGTGTTAGGTTTCCATCTCTTCCACAAACACTGATGAGCAGGTGTTGGTCATGGTGTGGCAATCAGGAGGACGGGCTGTGCCTCAGGTGTCTGTGGTTGCAGGGTTAGTCTTCAGCTGACGTGACTGGTCAATGGATCTCACTTTGATGAAACAGTAGTGCGTGTCAGGCTTTCCTTTTGGTTACCTTCATAGGTTGTTATGTAGGACATCCAAAGTGTCTTTCTAAATGTGGTGAGATGTAGTACTAGGAGTACTAAAGGAGTACAAGGAAATTAAAATGGAAAGCATAACCAGGCATTTATAAATGATTGAACTAAATTATACTCACTAGAATGAGCTGCAGCTGTGACAGCGATGTTTCTTTGCTCAGGTAGATAACTTTACCCATCATTATTGGTTATGCTTAAAGGCCATAATTCCATGTTAACATGCCTTATTGCAGCCTGATAAGTCATAGTCTAATCTGCCATTACCAGACTGCCCATAAATATTAGAGATACATGGTGCAGGGAAGGTAAGGAATGAAATCTGGTTTTGATGGAGCGCTATCAGCACTGGCTGGCCTCTGACCCCACAGAGCTGAGTCGTTTTAGGTAAAGCAATTCTTGTAATACATATGATGACTTTCCTTTTTTATTTCATTAAGTATGAAGCTGTATTGGCACCTGTTCACCTTTTTTAAAGAACAAATACTTGTTTGGTCCAAAAAGCCTTGGTGACTTCTGCACATGAGGAAATAGAAGTTTCAGCTTTAAGGTTGTGGGTGTGTTGTGGTGCTGCACCACAAATGCAATACCACTGTAGTTTTCACTTCAGTAAGTTACTGCTTTTTGTGGACAATAAAACCACAGGCTGTTGAAATTATAGGGTATAATAATGGAGGCAAATCTACATGCCCAAGTGATCCTGTGTGTTTCTGACATTTTATTGACTTGGGTAGGTAAAAGGATGAGTTTGTTTTGGGTTTTATCTTTGCTGAGCTAAAACCAGAGAAACACAAACCTTCCAGTTAACTAATCCTAGAAAACGTAATTGACATTTTAGTTCTTCTGGCGAAAGCAGTCAAGGATGGTCCATCCTTTTGGATGGCATGGATGTGGACACTGTAGTCCCTTCAGTTTGAACTCCTTAACTTTTGAATTCATGGTCAATTTCAAATACGGCTTGTTTAGTACAGAAGCACTTAGGCTGAAGTTGAAATCAATGGATTAGCTTTGTTTTGTGACCCTTTCAAAACCATTGCATGCCAAATCCACCGAAACAATCTCCACTGAAAAGCTCAATGCATTTGTTCCTGCCTGGTTTGCATGGCAGAATGTGCAAGAGCAGTGCTTTTAGTATTTTAAACTAAGAGGAGTGGCAAAGAGAAGTTTGCTAACTTTACGTGACTAACCACAGGTGACTCTTCCCAACTCTGCGGTCTGCTCCTTCAAGTTGTAACAGAAAGAATTGTAACAGAAAAAGAGGCACATAAATACCTGTTTTGGACAGCCTTATCCCTGGGATGGGGTGGGAAGGGGAGTGCTCTGTGATCTATCTTAAAGTGAAATTATTTGGGTTCTAATGGAGCAAAAGCTGACCGGTAATTGGAAAAATACTTTCTGGGAGAAGGGGAAGAAGAAACTTGACACAGGGGTGTGAATAAATCGGCATGGAACAAGTTAGGGCATGGACTCAGAAGATACGTGTGATACCTAGCTGTGTGCAGTGAACACAGGGAAGCCTGTCCATTTTCCCCAGCTGCAGAGATCAGTCCGCCTGGATTTGGGAATAACATTTACAGCACTGTAAGGATAGATACACTTGTGGTATTTTCCCTGGGAGAGGAGGAGTGTGCACAGCATTGCTCTGAAGGCAGCCATGGTTTTGCAGGGATAAGTTGAATTTATTTCCATCTCTCTGTTGTGTGTTTTCCTCTGATTCAGGCTTGAGTTTTGCTGGTTTTTTTTCATGTTCTCTGTTCTGTGAACACCATTCTGTGCTTTCAAAGCTCTCTTTCCCTGCCTTAAATTTATTGAGGGAGCATGAGGGGAAAAATGAAATGAAGCAATATATTTTGCTTGTTGTCGCCTTGCTGTCAATTGAGTCTTAGTGGTACCATTAGTCATTTTATGACACATCGCCTTACCTGGGTGAATTTTGTCCCTCTCTGTTTATTTGGCTGAATTTTTAAACATGCTTTTGTGGCTTGCCATACATCCTGTGGCTGGAAAGTGTGCCTTTATAAACTCAGTTACTTTGGGAGCTTTCAAAGCTTTCCTCCCCTCGCCCCCTTTCTCTCAGCCTGTATTTGTGAGCGCTTTCCAGGGCTGGAAGTGAGCTTTATCTGTGTTGACACAATTAGTTGATTCACTGTGTGAGTGTGACAGCGACTGTACGCTTATCTGGTGGAATGTAATTACAGAGCAACCACAGATCCCCAAAGAAAACTGTAATAGTGAAGATGACCAAGAAATCTTTATTTCTGCAGGGCTCTGCACTGTAGGGGTGCATGGGACAATCCCAAAGCTTATTTTACTTACATGAATGTTCAGAACGGTTGGTTTGGTTACATTTATCTTGGTAGCATCCAGTTCTGTTCTTAACCAAAATGATCACATTCATAGATGCTCAGTGAAGCTACTGGGGAACTCCAGAAGACTTCACTCTGGGTGATTAGAAGATGGGGATGGAGCTGGGCTCAATACATGCACTCTGTGCTTTCCTACTCCTTCCTTGCAAACTCCAAGTACAGTAGAAACTTTTCATGGATTTTACATAGTTCTTAAGAGAAACTGAAGTTTATTTTCTGTGTGTGGAGTCGTCTGTGTGTTCACATGCAGCTTATGATTCCTATTCATAACAATTGGTTTATAAAATGTGGTTGCTGGAATTGGCAGTGTGTATTGGCAGCGAGGCAGCACAA
This sequence comes from Coracopsis vasa, assembly GCA_026283785.1. Classification (NCBI taxonomy): domain Eukaryota; kingdom Metazoa; phylum Chordata; class Aves; order Psittaciformes; family Psittacidae; genus Coracopsis; species Coracopsis vasa. Next base: position 13,743 of record JANHGB010041694.1, read on the forward strand.
TAGTCAAGGAGCTGAATGCAAGCAGCAGACCATTAATGCACCCCTACAGTATCCTTGTTTGTGTACTTTTAAGTGATTATCTTTGGACTATACATGCATAATTGCTTCTTGGGTTCAGGTATTAGAAATACGAAGATCCTGATAGCAAATAACTAGTTAACTTGGTAGTTGTATTGGTTAAAACAGAAGTGTTAAATATATTTTCAGTGAGAAAGCTTGTAGCTGAAGACTACAATTACAGATCACAAACTGGTTCTGAAAGCTGACTCTGCTTGTTAGGGGAGCGTGAAATATTTCCTTAATCATTACAATTTGATTTTGAGCATTTCTTACAGTGATCATTCATCTGCAGCTGAAGACTAATACCTGTGTAAAGCCTTTAGTAAATCACAACTAAAAGGCGAGCAGTGAAGAATTGAAGAGCAAAGAGAGTGTATGGGTTAAATGAACTGGTTTTTTTGCCTGAAGTGAAGTTGCAGGCCAGACTTTTTGTCCCCCCCACCCTTCCAGAGCTTCTTTAGATCCCAAATATCTTGAAAGTAAAACTTATTTCCCCCTGCTCCTCTTGACTGTTGAATCATTCCGCTGTCTCCCTTGGCGTGAACCATCAAACTGTGTCTCTGCACAGTGCAAGATCAGACCAGTCCGGAAACTTGGGTTGTCAAGTCCAATTTAAAGCAAGAGGGTTTTTATTTAGTTTGGTTTCTTCAAATGCGAGCATCAGGAAGACAAGCCAATGGCATCTACCACATTATTGCTATGTTGTGTTTAGGGTTATAAAGCTTACTGTAAAACTAACACAGTCTGGCATCTGTTTTGTTTCAGCTTTAGTGATTGAAAATTACCAAAAGCATCATGCTTTTGAGACCAAGTCAGATAATATAGGGGGAAGGGTTAGCCGAGAAGCCCACTCAAATTGGGACTGTTACACCTACTCAAATGTCTCTGTGGGTGACTTGGATGTTGGTAAGAAACTCGCATGTTGGTTTGGAAGAAAATTCTTTTGAACCTAGAGAGTAATTTCATAATTAGCCCTTAAAATTACATGGTAGTGAAAACTCGGGAAACGTTAAAGATCACAAACATTAGAGCATCTGTTTTATATTTTAGCTTTTCTCAACTTAATCCCTCTTGCTGCCCTCGAAAAAGGAAATGAAAAAGATAGTGTGCTTTGAGTTAGTGTGAGGACTAGTTAGAAGGGTAAAGATGATTAAAAGCAGCTACTGAACTGGCCATAAGCACAGGCTGTGGGGATGCTGGGAAAGGACAGTGTATTATTTTTGCACAGTCAGAATCGTGTGTGCACTGAACAGATTTCATCTTCACTGTCTTTAATATTCACTGTTGTAAAGTTTAGTCAATGTAACATCATTTTTCAAGCATTGACACAGCAGTGATGCTTGTAGAGTACAGGATTTTCTATATCTTAACATGAACTTTGTGAGTTCAGGAAAGGCTTCCAGCGAACAGAGTTCATAATTCTTAATTAAAAAAGAAAATCTAAAGATTTGCTAGAAAGGGTGTGAAACTGTTTCCACTGGTGTTTTCCACTTAGGTTTTTCATTTTCCGTGTGGTAAAAGCTTGTTGCTCAAAAGGAAGCAGTAAATGGTGACACTGGAATAAACTGTTGTACCTAATGACTGAAATTTAATCCTGATTCCCCTTACCACCACCACCTTCTTCTTTTCCTTACTTAGAAGCTGAGAGTTGTTAAGGGCTAAGTCTGGTTTTGGGGCGTTCCAATTGCCTGGGTTACACGTACCCAGTGAGTTCAGGAACTTCTTTTCAGACATGGGCATTCTAAACCAGCTCAGTCCCGAATTATAAGGCCACTTAAGGTCAAGCCATTTGAAGTGTTTTTAGCGCTTGTCCACAGGAGACTGCACCTATTTACTATGTTACTCTAAAATCACACCTTTCTGTTGGAGTAGGTGGAACCGCATGGCTGGATCAAGCCTTATAATTATCCTCCACCTGTCAAGAATGTCTGTGTCCAAATAGAGTTACAGCCCAAAGCTCTGTAGGCTGGAGCTGTTGGGGTTTCGTTTCTGTCTCTAGTACTTGAGAAAAGGCTTCTTGTCATACAGAAATGTGAACTGTTTTCAGCCTCCCCATTCATAACTGACTAGACTGATGAGTTAGGGATCAAAAATATTCAGGAAAATCGATTTAGCAGTCTTTGTATTGGAGAGAAGGAAGGTACAACTTCTTTTCTGTACTAGTAGAGGGGGTTTAGAAACTGTTGAAAAACATTTGCATTAATTGTGAGTCTAAACAGTGTTTAAGATATTTTCTGTCTCATCTCTTCTGCCTGTATGGACTTCATTTTTAAATGTCAATTTGCTTTTCTGTAAAATTAAGTGTAAGGTGGTGACGAGCATCACAGCTTTACCCAACAACTTATACATTTGCATGTTCCTAGAGCCTTCACTCAGTCAAACAAACAAAAAGACTAGGTAGGAAAAATCCTCTCAGGGAATGCATTAGTGATAGACTCATAGGATCAGCAGATGTGTTGTCTTCTGAATTGTGATTTTCCCATCAAATACATGTAGGTTTCTTGCTTTTGTTTGGGTTTTTTTTGCCTCTTGGGGAGCATCTGTGTGAGACTTGGAAGCCCAGATCTGCCCCAGCTCTAAAGCAGAGAATGGAGTTGCTTCCTTCCTTCCGGAATAGATTTTACTCGTGGAGAACCCAGGGCCTTTAAGTCCTCATTCTGGAATACCTAATGGAGTAGGCAGTTCCTGGCACTTGAGAGAAAAATGCAAAATAGCACCTTTCCTTGGGTCTGTAATTACACACACGTGGTGATTATTCATGAGACTGAAGTGTTGAAAGTTAGCAGTGGAAGCTGAACCTCTGGCATGCAGATCCTGCTTGGGGTTCGTGATGCCAGCGATGGACATATCCTGAGCCCAGTAACAGCAGAAAGCCACATGGTTGGGTTTGAGTCCATTTTCTTTTCGGCTTTGACATGGGTTTGTGTTATTGCTGAATGTGTGCTCAGGTGCTCTGGGGTTTGCTGTTTTGCCACAAAGCTGGTCAGTAGTACAGGGTGCTGTCAAGAGAGCAGAAACTTAATGCAGGGTACACCAAGGTGCTGAGGCTTGATTGTGTTTAACACCTTGTTGAAAGAGCAGTGAGTTTTTAAAATTATCGATCTTGTTGTCATCACAGTGCTTTCCTGCCTCTTGTCACCTTTATGCCCATTCTACTTACAGGAGTATTTTAAAGGACTGAAACGTTAGCACTTATAGCTTAAGTATCTCTTGAAAACATAACAGCAAAATCATGTATTGGTGTATGACAGCTGAGCAGAACTAGGCTAGAGACATCTCCAGCCTAAATTTTCTTACAGACTTAGTGTAGTCTCTTGTTTCAAAGAGCACTTAAAGCCCCCATGCATGCTCTGCAGGAAGCTCTCATTGACTGGTCTCTGCACCATGCTACCTGCTGAACCGGTTGCTGGCTGCTGGGATGTTGACGTATTGAATTTATATAAAGTGGGGCATTTTCTGACTGCTGACACTGTTCAAACCTCTCAAATCCACAAACCGCTTTAACGCTGCTCTCAGGGAGGAGAGTGTGTAACAGATGTACCTCATCTTTTGCAGGGTGGTCTAGACTGTCATGGTGGTTTAGAAAGAAGGTGTATTAATAATTAGTGTTCATAACACCACCATTATTATTAGTGTTATTTATTCACAGCTGCTTTGATCCTTCTTTCTTCTGTCTCAGCTGCAGTGCAAGGGGCACCATAAAACTTGTGATTTGAAGCCCTGGTGAGGAGGGGTGAGCATGGGCAAAGGGAAGTTCCTCCATGTGGAACAAACACAGCACGTGAGGGTGATTTCTGCTGGGAAAAGGGCAAGGGAAGGGAATGGGAAAAGAAGTTAAAATATCTTTGAGGCCAAGAGTGCCTCTTTGTTTAAACAAAGTTTTGCAGTTAAAAAAGGTTGAAAGAAGGGAGGGTATGGTGGAGGGAGCTGGAGGTTGAAAACATGAGTTCAGCAGCATGGATGTGAAGATCTGGCAGTCTAAGGTGGGGTGGAATTGCTGTGTATCCAGCCCAAGCAGCAAGATGGGGGTTTCAAACTTAACCAGAGCCATTTAGCTGCTGTGGCAGTTCCTGGTGACAGCCCGGGTTTTTTGGTGCATCCACTGCCTCCTGAGGGCTGCAAAGATCCCAGCTTGCATTTATGCTGGGGGGGAGAACTTCAGTGAAAGTAAAAATTGCAAATAGAAATTGTATCCCAGTTTCAAAGGGGGCAATAAGTGGAAAAAACTGTGCCTGAGCTGCTGGTATGAGAGGGAGCTTTATTCCAGGCAGGCCTTGAAAATACTTATTTCCAATACATATTCCCAGCATTTATCAGAGAGCATGCCCTGAGCCAAGTTAAGATGTTTCTCAGGTTTTTGTTCCCAGGGCCAACCCACCCTCAATGTTCATGAGCAAATAA